>JAHBCN010000231.1:234628-259232 GCA_019359885.1 Listronotus oregonensis
AAAAAAAGATTATACAAAATAAAAAAATATATTTTTTAGCACTTAAACATTTTTTTTTTCACTAAATAAAAAAAATATATTTTTTAGCACTTAAACATTTTTTTTTTCATCAATTGTCTTGAAAAAAATTATTTTATTCTAAAACTGAGTCTTTTTTATGCAGTTTATGATCCCTATACCTTTTACGCTACCATCCTCGTGATACAAAACTTCAGAGGCTGCATATCCCGGATAAATTTCTACACCCATAGCTTCAGCTTGTTCTCCCAGCCACTGTACAACATGACCTAACCTTACAATGTAGTTACCATGGTTATACATAGGTGTTCCTAAAGCAAAATTTTAATTCAGTTTATTATTTTGTATTAACCTTTATCTATAGTGTATTCACTAATAGCTGATATTTAAATTGACAAGTACAACAAATATAGTAGGAGTGCTGGTAGACATTTTAGAGTAGGTATCTGAGGCACTATAAAAACTTGTACAGGGTGGGGGTAAGAGATAGAGCAATAAAACAAATTTAAATGTTTTAAAATTTTAAGGCTAACCTGATTATTTTTGGAAATACAGGGCGTTTTTGAATTTTTGTTGATTTTATGAAGGGTCCTGTTTATCGGTTATCATAACAGATTGTTAGTTAAGCTTTTTGATTTAATACAAAAACTTGATTTATTGTTTAATGAAACACCCTATATATTATTTTACCAATCAACTACAAATTAAATTACCTTTCCAATGATACCACACATTTTATATACAGGGTGTCCCAACTCTATTTATACACTAAATATCTCTGCTCCTGTTGTAAATGATGGGAAAAACACTTAAAATAAGACATGTGTTTGGTAACACTAATTTTATTAACAGTAAAAATACAGGGTGTCCCGAAAACATATTTTTTATTGTTAAGTACATTTTTTTAAATGGACCGCCCTGTATATTTGCCAAATTTTGACTCTATTCAATTCTAAATGAAAAATATATATTACATTATACGTCCATTATTGCTGGTTTTTGAGATAACGACCTATAATTGTATTATTTGATGTACTCATGTAATAAATTAAATCGATTAAAGAATAAATACAATTAACATAACACCCTATATTAAATGTTTAAACTGCTGACCGTTTTTTAGTACTATTTTCCTTCATATTTTTTTTTTAATAATTCTTTAGTGTCAGTGTTCAGATTATAGAGTGACCAATTTAGTCCCTTTATTAATTACTTAATTATCTCAAAAACCAGCAATAATTGTATATGTCCGAAGTTATATGAAAAAACTATAATTTGTTGATCACCTGGTAGGTAGAATGTCCCAGCGAAATGATCTGTCTGTAACACTAGTTCCTTTTGTATATAAATATTGCTTTGTTAAAATCTGACAGTGCCGGTTTCGCCCCGCTACCAGTCAGCCAGGTCTACGTTTTTGTGTTTAGATATTATAAAAGAACCATTCATTGTACAAGTTTTCATAAAGCCTCAAGTACCTACTCTAAAATGTCCACCAGCTCTCGGACCAGTAATTCAACTAAGTTGTAGTTCTATGGAGTATAGCCAATGAAGGTACACTGTGGGGAAAAATATAACACTGTAGATTGGAGTTAAGTCAAATTTTTTGTTCATTTAATATAACTGCGATTATAGATTTTAACTAAATATCAGCCAAACAGTTTAAGTATTATTGGTAAATAATAAACAGATATTTAAGGTAAACACCTACCAGGTATGACAGGAATAGGTATACGTCCATTTGCTGTCAAAAATGCAAACTTATCTTCGGTAACTGGTGTCTTCAAGGGAGCACCTCTTTCTTTCCAGTCAGGAAAAAGTTCATTAAGGGCAGTAGGTTGTAATACGGCACCTGATAAGATGTGCCCACCAACTTGTGATGCCTTTTCAACTACACACACCTGTTACATTATGTTTCTTTAGTATAAATATTTCTTACAAAGACAAGAGCGCGACCAAAAATACTAATCAACAGGTAAGAGCATTTTGCCAAAAAAAAACAATTGTTTTTGATTTATTGAATTTTTATTTTAAGTGAAAGCATGTATGATAACCTATTTAGAAATTCAGTGTTAAAATAATTGTTTTTGTTTTGGGTTTTTTTCTTATTTATTTTTTATATTTAGTTATATAGTTAGAAAAATGTATGTTTTAGCTTGATTAGGAAGGTTTTTTATTTACTGAAAAATACTGAAAATACAGTGTTACTAAATATTCAGTCGTTTTCTGTAATGCCTAAATCCGTTGTAGGTAAGTTATATTATTTTTAATTCAATGTTTACCTAGGTATTACAGGGAATGACTGAATGGTTAGTTCTTGTTAGTAAAATAAGGTTTTAATGCTGTTTGCCCCCAAGACATGTACTGACTAGTCATTTCAGGGAATGACAGATTTCAGCATTTGCCACTGACATACAGATATTGAGATTTACATTAAAATTTTCCGGCAACAATATAAAGCATATAATTAACTAAATTTACCCTTATTTCTTTACCCTCCTTTTCGGCAAGTTGTTTTGCTCGGATTGCAGCACTCATACCCGCTGGGCCTCCACCAACTATTAAAATATCTGTTTCGTCGGCGAATCTTTCCATGTTTATGTCTAAAAAATATTGCAAAGGCAATGCAAATTTATCTTATGGATTTATACGAAATTTTCTTATTTTTTAAATAAACTTAAACTAAACATTTCCTTTATTTAAGAATGCTATTTGGTGCCGCCTTCGTCACTCTAGTTTTTGGGTAAATTTCCAGTGCATTAACAATTTAAAAAAAATGTGGACAAATAGAGCTATTGTGAACATCAACACTTACTATTTAAAACCATACAAAAACTGATTTATAAATTATTAAAGCAGGTAAACGAAAAGTGCCAATTAATTTCAAAATTTTTCCAAAAATATTATCCAGAAACTAAAATGGCGAAGGCGAAATTGAACAACAATCTTACTATTTGTTTTAAGGCCACAATCGTTAATACAATTATTATTATGTTGGTAAATAATATGAGCAAAAGAGATTTATTGATAAAAACATTGAGATTT
The DNA here is from genome assembly GCA_019359885.1 of Listronotus oregonensis. Classification (NCBI taxonomy): domain Eukaryota; kingdom Metazoa; phylum Arthropoda; class Insecta; order Coleoptera; family Curculionidae; genus Listronotus; species Listronotus oregonensis. The sequence goes on from JAHBCN010000231.1 coordinate 237,689, forward strand.
AAAAAAAAAAGATCAACATCCCTTGTGGGTTAATTAAGTCAAAAACAAAACTGACAGGTATGTTGAAATACAGGGTTATCCAAGAGGATAAAACAGCTCCATATTTGTGGCTCTTCTCATAAAAAAAAATTTAAATAGCCATCCGACTTTTCTTTTTTTCTGTAGAATACTTAAGAAAATGATTTGAATTGAAATACAAGAGATACGAACACAAACTTAGTATGTTTTTACAGGGTTCAAGGATATATATCAATGGATATATATCATGATATATATTCGATATATATAAAATGATTTTTTATGATCTATATCAATACAAAAATGGTTTAAAAATTTTATATTATTAAGTAATTTTTGGCGTTAATTACTGTATTTCTCCTTCCCAAATGTAAATGGCGTTGGAGTAGAGTTAAAACATACTCCCTAATAGTTAGTTCTTTTTGTGTTTATTTAATTATTTTTTACAAAGAAAGTAATTGACAAAGTGCAGAAATGATTCTACTTCATTGTTGAGTATTTAAGAAGCATTAAATAACTTTTGTATTAATAGAATATAAGTGTTTATTAACAAAATGGATATATATCAAACATTTGTTTATTCATTTTAGAAAAAGTTTAATTTTTTTCCAATACATTTTAATGAAAAGGATTTACTATTCATTTTTAGTAACAAGTAACAGAATAAATTTAATTGAAAGGAAAATTTGGAATTTAAATTAAAAAACAGAAAATGGAAACAATGGGTGTGTTCAGCACACTAAACTGTATAGTGTGTTTAGTATATTTATGTTCCTCTGTGACCGTTTACAGTAAACTGTTTACTTAACGCGTCAACATAAAATTTTTACGGTTACTTCCAGTAACATAACCTCAAAATTTTGTAAAAAGGGGTGAAGAATATAAAAAAAAATCCTGATTTTTGAAGGATTATGATTAACCCACATAATCAAGGGAAAAATAAATTTAATTTTTTAAACCAAATTTCCCCCTTTTAAAAGGGGAAAAAAAACAGTTTCGTGGTAAACCCTCCCAATAAATACCTACCAGAAGTCAATATTTTGTAAAAGTCTAGCATAGTGTTGATTAACATTTTAATTCTGGAAGAAAGATTTCAAATCATAAAACTATTTAACATAAGTATTGAGAATGCAACGGAGAACCATTGAAGATACAATTATATCTTATTCAAAATTAAATGCTTATTGGCCCTGTCTAGTCCTCATTGGAAGATCCTGTATGTCTCGTCTTAAAGTAAATTTTGTACAATTGTGGTGCCTTTGACTCAAGCTTGTTATTTAAAAAAAAAACATTTCTACTATTTAATAGATATAGGTTACCTTTCCATCTTGGATCCTTCTCTCTTGGATGTATAGTATAATGAGTAGTTATTTTTGGAAACTGATCTGAATAATACCTTTTAAAGTATTTTATCTGTTTGGCTAAAAATATTTCAAAGTTACAGTTCAAAGGTCATTCACAATCCTACATCTAAACAATAATATAATACTACAAAAATACCTAAAAAGAAAAAATAAAATCTGTCTTGATTTTTCAATATTAAGCTAAAACAATTGGTAATTTTAAGTGTTCCTCAAGAACTAGTAACATAATAATAATTAATTAAATACATGGTTATGTAAAAAACTTACCTATTTTAAATGGAAGTCCTAAATTCATTGCCCTTTTTTTTTGATTGAAAAACTTAAATTATTTTCTAACCCCATAAAACGTTAAAGTACCTTTTTTACAAAACTCAAAGTCCAATTCAAAGGTTTAGAATTGAGAAATACATATCAGAACAAAAATAAATAAAATGAGGTTCATTCAAATCCTATTTTTATTTGTTTACTACTTTTCCGTATGTTCGGTGACGTGTGCAACGTTGCCACTTTTTATTTTTAATACCGTAATAAAATAGTGAGTGGCTAAAAAAACATTATCCTTGGTAAGAGACTTTGAACTTTCGTTTTATTCTAAAAAAAAACACAAAATCATAAAGGTAAGGATGTGGTAATTTATTCTTTGGTACTTTTAAGGTTTCCTTCAGGGCATTAGTTAGCGGTTATAGGTTTCGGTGAACTTTAGCTCCATTTTTAAACAAATATTTTGTATAAATTTTCTTTTTCTTAAAAACATTTTTTGGATTTTTCTTTTAAATTTAAAACAAAATTGTTTTTTTATCTGAAATTTTATTTTTTCTCAAGGGCAAAAAAGGAGGGTTAAAATTTAAAGTATTTTTTAATTTTTTTTTTGTTAAATATTTTATTGCTTTTACTGGAGCATGTAAAGTTCTAGAACATAATTAATACTTCTAGTTATTACATCTATTTGTTTTTTTTGAGTAATGACTTTTGGATGTAACGAGTTTTATAAGATATTTAACACTGGAAAGGGGGCCTCCTTAAGGGCACTAAAAAGGATTAAAACCAAATTATAAAAAAAAAACTATCTAAATATTAAAAAAAACTTTTATTATGTAAACTAAAAAAAAAAACAAATATTTCTAAGTTTAAATTTAAAAAAAATTTTAAAAAGAGTTATTCTGCTTCTAATTGCCATGGCATTGAATGGTTCATACTTATAATAAGACATTTTTTCCAGGGTCATATTTTACTAAAACTACTATTTAACACTAAAAGAAAATAAAAATGCTTTTCTTTAAATGGAAAACAGCTAGATGACAGTCTAAACGTAAAATTTTAAAAAAAAAACCCTTATTTATCGGCTCCAAGATAAGAGCTCTAAGTGTTTTACCCTTTTTTTACTTACACTGATAAAATTACAATTATCCAATAGTCAAATAGCATTTTTGTTTCATTTTAGCACAGCTCACTAAGGACTAGGTACTGTCATGTGGGTTTTGTTTGTCATCAACCGAACCATAATATTACATTGCACAGCCACTTCTAGATGTCAGGGTGATGCTATCATGAAATTGTACAACTAATGGCAATTGAATTTAGCTAAATCTTAAATCTTTTGGTAAATTTAACCAGGTATTTTTAACTTTATTAACTAACTAAAAAATATAACATTTCAAAGTGTCAAAATTGTGTTTATTATATTCTCTGTAAAACCGGTAAAAAAGTCATCTTTGCACATTCATGAAAAGTTTATTTTTCTTTTAAAAAGGGTACCCCGGAAAAGAATGACATTTTACAATTCTTCTTTATTTTCAACAACTTCCAGATAAAACTTCTGAAACTCTTCTTCTTTTAAAATATTACTACAAAAAGAAATATGGCTTATATAAAAAAAAAATATTAAAACTCCTAAAGTAGGATGTAGTATTTTTTCCAAAAAATAAAATAATAATAAGTCAATACCTTAAAGATGCATTTTTGCTAAAAAAATTTTTAAAGTATGGTTTATTAAAAAATTATGGCGTCGCAATTTATTTTTTATCATTTTTATAGATACTATACATGTATCAGAAAATAGTAACTAAAAAAATGGAAGCAAGGCTTTTTAATTTTGATAATAAAAATAATATTTGCACCTATCTTATCTAGCTGGTGTAATTGGTAATGAAATTTAGATAAATAATATGTATTTTTAAAAAATTAAATAAAGAAAACAATATTCACGTAACACTAACGACTGAACAAAAACATTAACACAAAAAAATATCGCAGATTTAATGTAACAATTTAGGAAAAATAAATTAATACATATGACAACAATGTAATTATATGGTGGTCCCAAAGTCGGGAATTTAACTGATGTTTAGACTAAACGGGCAATTTAAAATTTTGATTTTTCGTTGCCGTGTCGTTTGTAACGGTGCTCCTGATGTTTGTTTGCCGCTGTGTTCCAAAATTGTTCAATTTAAAAAATTGATGTTGACGTTTCTAACGTTCGACTCTCAGTGTCATCACTGTCACTTGTCCTGAATCCTTTTTACTTTTTCTGATGTTTATATACTCTTAATTTGGTCTATGTTTATTGAAAATTATTTAAACGTCTGACGATGATGATTGAAAATTTTAAATATTACATGCCGATATTTGTATATACACAATTGGACTTGACTCAATAAAGCAATTTGTCAATAACGAACGTAAACGACCAACGGTAAGGGCGGCCTACAAGACGACATTTTGCAGTCCCGACCACAATTCTGCGGTAACGTCTCGGCGAACTGCAGCTCATCGTAGGAATAACAGTGTATGCCATACAGGGAGTCGGGCTGCAGTCAAAGTGGGCATCTGCAGTTTCGCATACACTGTTTTCCTCGATGAGCTGCAGTTCGCCGAGACGCGACCGCAGAATTTTGGTCGGCTAAAATTGTCGCTTGGGGCCCCCTAAAAAAATTGATTAATTTCAAACGGGATAAAACAGCAACTGAATTGCGAACGGCACCGTCAGTGTTATTTATAAAGGTTGCGTTAAATGCCATAAGTTTATTTTGCCAATGGAAACAGCAATGACAGCAGGAACGGGAACGTTAAATCTTATTTACGAATATTCTAACTTAGTTAATATTATATCCGTTGGACATTTTCAATGTCCTGTTAATCTACTTGAACATCGAGTTACCTTATTTTCATAGTTTTATCAAGCAAATTATCCCGTAGTCCCAATTTATACAAAACATCTATTCGTATTTAGATGCCAAATCTCTAGAATTCTTTTGGTTGATTCCCTGTCCCAAACATATCTAAAAATTGTAAGGTTTTAAAATCTTATTTTTGAAAATAATAAAATAACTAGATACATATCACTGACCCTTTACATAAAAACATTGCAAAACTAGTAAAAAAAACTTTAAAATTTTAATTGCTTTATTAAAAAAAAGTTTCCTCTCCGGCCGGGAATCGAACCCGGGTCTCCCGCGTGACAGGCAGGGGATACTGACCACTATACTACCGAAGACTTGTTAAGATGATGGCATTGTGGAGTAGTTAACTGGATGAACGTAAAAATTATATCATCGATAGTGTAAATTTATTTTTTAAAATATCAAATAACCATGGAAAAGGGCGAAAATCAAGCAGGATAGTATGTAAACATTCTAAATTCTAGTTTAACTCTTTTAAATTAAAATGTATTTAAAAATATTTGTCTCAGATTACCAGATGGGAATTTTATGTCCAAGTTGGGTACCTAGATAGAAAGTTGTTTAGGTCTAATTACATTTTAAAATTATTAAGTCCACTGGCGTCTTAGGGAACACTTTATCGAAAATAATTATGAAAAAAATGTACGCCAATGACTTTTTTGTACTTTTAATATTTTTTAATAGATTAAGCAACTAAAAATACAACTTTTTTGTATCTTGATATTTTTTCCTATCTTGCTTTCTTTTCGAGAAAAAAAAATCAGTTTCTGGACCCCATTATTAGTTAAGTCTAGAAGCAAATTGAAACTGTTTTTTTTTTAAGTATTTTGAATGGGGTGCAGAGACTTGCAATGAATTAGTTTTTTTTCTCAAGAACGAAGCAAAATGGGAAAAAATATGAGAAGACAAAAAAGTTGTGTTTTAGTTGCTTAATCTAAAAAAAATAAAAATTTGAAACAAAATCAGTGGCGTACAATTTTTTCACTGAGACGTCACCAGATTTAATAATTTTAATTTAATTAGGCCTACAGATTAGGGCCTTATTATAGAAATAGCTTTAATAAATTTCAAGAAAATTGACTACAGGAAATTTAAAAAGTTAAGCACTCTGTAGCTTAAAAATTATGCATTTTCGGACCCATATTCAAAGACATTTTTTCCTTGAATTCCTGAAACTTAACCGTGTGTTTTTAGAAAACCCTGTATTTTTACTCAGGATGGTCCTATTGCTATAACGAAAAACATACAATTTATAAAACGGTAGACAAATTGAAGGAAGTTTGACTGATAAACTGTAAACCTACTCTTCTTTGTCCAACCATTAACTTTTTACAAGAGTTGCCACTGTCATTTTTGAAGTGTATCATGAATAAACAGAAATTTTGTTACTTCAACACATTAGATTTATAAAATTAAATATTTAAAAATATAATTTTAGATTTGGACTAGATTTACTTATCATGGATATTAAAACTTTTAAAATCCGATCATTTTTGCTTGTGAATGGCAGCTGAACAAAAAATGTATCACATTGATTCAAAAAGTCAGTAACCATGTTACAAACACAATTGACTAGTGGGAAGACTTCTTTATCTGTTTGTCATTTGCAAACAAAAATTAACACATTTTAGTTAAGAGAGATTTTTTTATTTTGTTTAGGATATTATAATTAAAGCCTTTATCTACAGAAAAACTTAGTTAATATTTTCCAAAATGTATTTTTTACTTAAATAAATTTTGGGTAGAAGAATCCTAGAACACCCAACTCAAACACTTTTTGCACATTGGCCTGAGCTTAAGATAGCCTGAAACCATGGAATAAGACGCTATTATAAGATATTGAAACACCCAATAACAAGCATCCCACATTATTCTATGTATACGGAGCTGTCGGTAATTGAATTTAAATAATTGCAAAATCGTATTCAATTACTTCTCAGTAATTGGCTTACTTTAATTCAATTACTTTTCGGTAAAGGTAATTGTATTTGGAATATCAATAAACAGGATAATGTAATCGTAATTGGTAATTGAATTTCACGAATCCCAAGTAATTCGATTACTTATAAAGTAATTAAATTACTTAGAAATTAACTCAATTACCTATTAAATAATTGAATTACTACGAAAAATTCAATTACCTTTCTTTATGGAAAAACTGCCGGAATTTTGGCCAGCCAGAAAGAGCATCTTGAAACACGGCGGGCAGCTTTGAATCCGGCGAACGCCACCTCCTCGCCGATTTAGTATTTTCGATTGATGTTTACCGCCATCGTTTTTTTACTTTCTGTTGTGAAGAAATCTGTTGATGTTTGGGGTAGGATAAAAAGAAATTTTTATTTTAAGTCATTTAATTGTTAAACTTGCCGAGAAAGCATTTAGAATAGTGTGACGTCTGACATGATGCATATTAGTATAAATATTTTATTTGTTTAGTGGATCGTATTTATTACCTGTGGTTTTAAATAAAATAATTTGTGAAATATTCAATTATTTTTTTTCGTTTTAATTTATAATTGAATTGCTTTTAACAAACATGCTAGTAATTGGTAATCGTAATTTAGTACTACTTAGAGTAATTGGTAATTGTAATTAAATTACTTTTTAAAAGTAATTGCGACAGCTCTGTATGTGTAGCACATTGTAGCTATTAATTCCATTATTAAATGTAAAAATTCATTAAGGTCGGTTATTTCTATCGGAATATCGGAATAAAATGATATTTTGATTGTATGTAATATAGATGTATATGTTAGCGTCAAGCACTGAAATCTGTCATTCCCTGAAATAATTAATCAGTGCATGTATTGGCGGCAAACAGCATAAAAATCTTTTTGACCAAAAAACAAACCCAAAAAAAATAGGCTATTACGCTGCTAACTGAACGCCCAAAATTTTTTTAAAAAAGATTAATTTGGGCTCACACTGGGTTTTTGCCAGGCGTCCCGATTTAGGCGGGACTGTCCCGTTTTGGGAAAAAGTTAAGTCCCGCGTTTGGCGGGGCTAAAGTCCCGATTTTTCACAATTTTAGTAAAAATTTTTTTTTTTTCCCCCCATTAATCTAAAACTATAAAATTATTTGAACTTTAAAACGCCTTCTTTTCCTCATTTAAAAACCCATGAGTGAGAGAATATTCGGTTTAATGGTAATGTCATGGCGAAAAAAAGGGGAACAAATTATCCATGGAAAACTTAGAGGCGGAACTTATGATTAAGTATAATTATGACCTTTCTTGTGTAAATTTTAAAAAAATTTTTAAAAAAAAAGGAAGGAAAACCATTTTAGAAAAAGTAAAATCACAGCAAAAATATGTTTAAATTCCATTTAATATTTCTTTTTTTTTCCTTTTTTTGTTCCTTAGAGTGGAGATTTTATGTTTTCTGTTTTAAGTATTTTTAGAGATGGAATATTTTCGTTTTAGGGTTTTTTGGTTCCTTTGAGTTAATTTTTTGTTTCTTTTTTTTTACTTAAAGTACCTGTTTTTTTTATTTTAAAAAAAAAATTACAGATTGTTTATAAAAGCTAGATTAATAAGAAAATTCTTTTTTTTTTTTTAATAAATACTTTTTTTTTTAAAAAAAAATTAACCTTTTCATTAAAGTTAAACCTTATGAGAAATATATAATTATTAAGCTATAACGTTTTTTTTTTGTATGTATAAAAAGATATACCTACCTACCTTTCTTTTAAATGAGATCTAAGAAAACATTCTCTCTCTCTCTCTATATATATATATATATACAGGGTGTAAAATATGATGCTCATCATTTTAATGGGCGACAGTGGAGCTCAAAATAATCGAAAAGTTTTTTGACATATATGTAAAACTTGACATTTTTTTTTTTAAACGTGTTAAGTAGCACTTTGAAAGCAGTTATTTCTGAAACCGTAAAATTTGGGGAAATTTTGTCTTTCGCTTATCAGTAGATTCATTTGATAATAAAATAAACTTAATTTTAAATGTTTTAGTCTACAAATAAAAAAAAAATAATTTTTTTTTAACAATTGTTCTCCCAGTTAAAAATTAAAAAAACAATTGGCAACAAGCGATACCTTTGTCGAAGTCAGTCATAAAAGGCTCCCCGATCCGGCCACGATTTTTTTTTGTTTTTGAATCGGGAAAAATATGCCGGTATGTTTTAAATTAAGAAAAACGTATTAAAAGTGTACCTACTAAAGACTCAGAAAACGGAATGTTGCCCCCGAGAAATCTTATTCTTTAAGAAAAAAAAAAAAGTGTTGTTTTAAAGCATAATTAGTTGTGTTCTTAAAATGGATTTTAAGCTTATTCTTATGGTGAGTACAATTATTTTTTAATTACAAATAAAAACCAAACAATTATTGATTGTTTTTACTTAAATTTAATATTAAAATAAAGTGCAGGAAGAATTTTTTTTTATTTGTATGTAAATGAATAAAATCCCCTTTAAAAAAAAATGTAAACAGTACAAAAACCTAAAAATTATAAATTAAAAAATTTTTTTTTTAAATTAAAAATATTAAAAAATTAATTTTATATATTTTTTTTTTATTATTTTATTTATATTAAAATATAATATATTTTTAATTTTATATATATATATATATATATATATATATATATATATATATATATATATATATATATATATATATATATATATATATATATATATATATATATACAGGGTGATTTACGTTAGTGTCCCCTTAAAAGTTCTGGGGAACCAATAAAAAAACTTTTTTTAAAATTTTGGTCATGGCCATAATAGGTAATAACTACAAAAAAAATTTTGGCAAGTGCAGCGTTGCCAGATCTAACCGAAACCATCGGCAACATTGTAATTTTAAATGGAACACCCCCTTTTTTATTGCATATTCGGATTCTACACAAAATTCTAAGTTTTATTAACATCTTTATACCATACCTTGCGTTTTTAAGAAAACAATTATTCACTATTTTTTTTGGGAAAAACACGATGTTAAAAAAAGGAATATTTGTGCCTAACCCCGCTGAATACAAAACATTTTTTTTTGGGGGTTGACAATGCATGTATTTAAAAGATCTACATATATATTCTATTTCTATATATTCTACAGGTTGTCCTAAAAAAATTGCATTTTTCCGATATTAAATAATGATTAAAACTCATTTTTTTTTAAAACCATACTGTATTTTATCTAATTTTTAAAGACCAATAATTTACCTACAAAACCATACTCTTTCTATACCCATCTGCTACCGTTTTTTAAAATAAGCAAATTTTATGTTTTAACATTTATTCCTTATTAATAAAAAAATAAAAAAATTTTACCTTATATGTCAAATAGTTTCAACAATTTAAAATACAAACCTCCATGGCCTACCTGGGAAATTGTAAATTATGCGGTAGTTTACTGTAGATAGTATTTAAAAAAAAGGAAAAAATTAAAATTGTTTGTATTTAAAAAGAAAAGGAGATGGATATAAAAACGTATGGACATTTTGTTGATAAATTATTGGTTAATTTAAAAAAGGATAAAATACAGTATGTTGTATTAAAAAAAAAGAGTTTTAGTCATTATTAAATATCGGTAAAAAACAATTTTTTTTGGGACCCGTAGGATTTGCTATAATAGCATGTAGTCTTTTAAATATCTTTTAACCCCCAAAAAAAAGTATCCATCGGGGTTAAAATTAAACCTTTTAACATGTGATTTTTTTAAAAAAAAATGATTAATTTTTTTTTTAAAAACGGTAAATAGGTATAGAAAATGTTAATAAAAGAAAATTTTTATAAATCGAATTTTGGGGGTTCCATAAAAACTTTTTCGTTGTTTCGGTTAGATCTCAATACTAAAAATTTTTAAAATTAGATTAAATTTTGTGTGACAAATTTCAAAAAGTTAGGGGGCGTAATCAACAAAAAAAATATATATATATATATATATATATATATATATATATATATATATATATATATATATATATACATATATACATATATACAAATATAATGTGTATATAATTAATGGGTTCACCATAAAATTATGGTTATCTCAAAAAGTAAAGCACACATTTTTATGTATTACTTTACGAATTAGTTGAGGGGTTTAAAAATGGTAAAAATTGGCAGAGAAAAAATGTCCCGATTTTTAAAAATAAAAATATGGCAACCCTAGCTCACACTTGAGTCAACAAAAAAGAACAAACTTGGTTAAAAACTCTGTTTGCTTGACAATAAAAAAAATCTAATTTATTTAATTTGCAAAGGCCAATAATTTGTTTAAATATAATAAATTTTATTGAACTAACTAGAACCACTATGTCAGCTGTAATGTAAATACATACAAATGAAGGCTTTGTTCCCAAATCCAAGACAGAATAACTTTTATCATTATCTGCAAAATCACTAAACTGCAACGGCAATTCTAAAATCTTTCCCAGTTTCATTATTTCATCTGCTGGTGATCTTTTATTTTTGTGTCTTTGATTTCCTGAAGGTTTAAAATCAACATCATCACTTTCCTTAAAAAAAAAATGGTAAAAAACAAGAGGGAATTATTTCTATTATTTATAGTTAATTTATGTATTTTGGTAATTGGTACTATCATGTACAGTTCAACAACTTATGTATTTTAAAACTGAAAAACCTAGTAAGAAGGAAATCAATAAACTTAGGGTAGAAAAAATCCAACAATACTAACCTCATTTCCTCTTATTTTACCAATCACACTTTTACCAAAGTCAACAAAATTGTCAAACATACGATCAATTTTATCAAAAGTGGTTTTAATTACTTTATTTTTTTTATTCTTTTTCTTCGACTTTTCACTATTTGTTGGTACATTTTCTGGAGCTCCTTTAACTTCAGGTATTTTTAAAAGTTGAGGCAAAATATTTTCAGCAGCCACTCTTTTTGACTCCTTTTTAGATTTTCCTTGGCCTGTTGCTTCTATTTTGCCAACTGAACATCTTGTAGTAAAAACTTTCTTGTGAGATGGCCCTACTTCATCAATTATCTCAAATATAACACCAAGATTTCTTTTTTGAGCACTTTCATACACAAGAGATATTGGTGATTTAATAGCTTGCTTTTTGGATTTACAGTTATCTCCTAGAAATAAAATTAACTTGCATAATTAGGACAAAGTAATATGAAATTGATCTAGGTACATTTATATTAAATTAAGTTACTTAAAGCCTGAATCAAGAGAGCATATACAAAATGTACACATTATGCAAACAACACCATAATTTTAAAAATAATAGGTTTACAAAATCTTAAAATATATATACCAATAAATTATGATGTTAAAATAAGTAAGTGAACCTTTTCTCTTTCACTTACCTTCTTTCAGACAATGGAAGCTACTTTCCTGGTTTTTAAGGCCTTTAAGGCTTTTTCTGCAGCTTCATGTTTTGCAGCCTTAATAGTATGTGCCTCACCAATAAATTTGGATCCATCTACATCAACTCTAACTTTAAAAGGTCCTTTAAGATCTGATCCATCTTTTCTTATACGAATAGTATCATTGGAATGTACTGTATCATTTAATTTTTGAATATAAGATTTTTTTGGACGGAATTCAATCTCACCATCATGATTCTCCAACTGTTCCTATAAGAGTAACTGAGTTAATATCAAAATATTATGTTATTTTTATATTGTGACCAAAACTCAAATCTTTATATTGGGATATTTAAAGTAATGAATGTAAAAAGTTGTAAGTGCATAAAATAAAAGCAGAAGAAAAAGCATCTGTAATGCAATGCTGGTGTGCCAGAATTTCATAAATATTTTAATCAGACACAAAGTTATAGCATTTTTTGGTCACCTAGTATACTAACATAATGTGTATTTCTTATAGCTATAATAGTTACCAATATATCATTTGTAACTACAGTGTAAGTAACTGACAGACCCAATTTTGCTGCCAAATTATTAAGCAAAGAAATAGGAGTCAAAGGCTTGTCACTTTCCTTGATTTTAATAGGTGGATGTTGATATTTAGTGTTTTTTAATGCATTTTTAGCTGCTTCTTGCTGGGCCTTTTTCAAACTTTTGCACCCTGGTGTAATGTTCATCACCAAAAAATAATGTTACTGAAAAAATTTTATTATGTGGTGGTCCCTAAAATAAAAATTCATGTAATCCTAAATTAAAATTTTCCCAAAAAAAAAGCAGAATAAAAAAATATTTAAATTATTTCCAGAAATTTTTTATACAAAAAATTATATAGCAATTTTTTTTTTTTTTTATAATTTTTTTATAAAAAAACATATGTAATCATTTAAAATATAACAATTTTTGCAATATTACCCCTCTTAATCAGTTCATATGAAAAGCTTATGTCATTGTACTGGTTCATTTATATAACTCATTGCAGATTTGTTTTATCAGTTCTGCTAATCATACTTTCTAAAAATCTGAGAAAATAAAAGTAAATTGTTAAGCATTTCTTGTTAAAAAAATATATTTATATTACGGATTGATTAATCAAATTAAATGATTTGTCAGCTATAAATAGAAAATACAATATTTCATAAACAGGGGTTTGTTTTACCTTAATATAATTGTAAGTATTTAATTTATACCAATTTCTGAGGACACAATATTCTTTAAACATCTTGATCAACTTGGTCTTGATTAGGTTTCAGTAAACTACCTGTAAAATAAAGAATATTTTCAATCACAGAAAAATAATAATTTAGATACATTTTGGGGAGTTAAAAAAATGTTAATTCAAAACTAAGAGAGCAAATACATGAAACTTAGTATTTATGATGTATTTAGAAACAGAAGGTCCTACATCTAAAACGGGTGGGGTTATTTTGGGAAAAGGGAATTCCAGAATCAAATGTATTGGGTAATACTATTTTCTTAAAGAAATATTAATCTTTTTCCTTCATACAACTCTACTCACCTAAAATACAGTTTTTATTGCCAAATAGACCTTTAATTTCTGATAACAAAAGAGCCTGAACTAAAGGTACTAAATATAAACCTAGGACAAATTTGGAATAATGCATTTTTAATGAAAATTTAACGTGAAAAAAGTATTTACAGAAAATTAAAAGGTGAGGTTAACCGACGCGAACAAATTTTACTTGGGGGTTGGGGGATTTTTTTAATTTTTAGTACCCAATCATACCACATCTATCAAATTAAATATCCCCAAAGTGTTTCTTCCTTTGGCCAAATACATTTTTAATATTTGGGATTAGGCATTTTGGCCATAAAAAGTCAACACATGCTTTGGAAGCTATTTCGTAAAGAACCGCCAAAGGACTTTTGTATCTTTACAATTTAAGGAACCCCTGAGTGTTAAAGTATTCCCGTTTTAAGGATTAACTTGTGACAAGGATTGCTTTAAATTGTTGGTGCAAACGGCCACGAATCCAGAGTAAAACTATTCTTTCTACTCTCAAGCTTGTTCGCACAGCCAAGCGGTAAGGCTGCCTCTAGCAAGTATTTGCTCGAAGGTTCGTAGTTTAAAAATGATGGAAAGAATAAGCATTTAGACGGAACAACATTGTGACAAGACTCACCTTCGACCTGTGAGGGTGTTCAGTTAAAAACAACAGAGTTTTTCCGAGAAAGATGACGGGAGGAGCAAACTCTCGGGGACAAGAAGAAATTCACCTGCTAGTTAGTAGTGCCGTAAAAGTGTAGTTTCGAAGTCTGGAGTGATTCCTAAACCATTTTTAGAAACACACGTGGTGGCGTTGCTGTGCGGTGGCTAAAAGTACAAACTCATGCAGACAAAAAATGGCTCTGACAAAAACCGGTTACATCTGGATTTTGGAACAGCAATTTATTTTTTTGTTAATGTACGGATAATTTCCTATGATTTACAGGAAATTATTACCTAAATGAGCTGGCAAAATAAATCCTGAAGGACTTGGAGCCAATCAATTATTGCTAGGAAGCAAGCGACATTGTGACAAACTGCCTGGTCGCGTGATTAGAAGAAAATTATAGGTTATTTGATAGTCTCAAGAAAGTTTGGTTTAGTGATGTAAATTTCCGTATCCTTTTGATATTCGGATTATACGTATTCGGAATCAAGAGAGATTCGGATTCAATATGTGAATACGTATCCATAAGAGGTTTGTTCTCACAGAAGTCAGAAACAGTCAGAAACTGTCAGGATTCGGCGCAATCAACTATCCGCGTTCACAAAAAGTTTTTGGATTGTTTGGAAACACTTGGGTGTTGTTCTCACAGGTTTTGCTGATGGTTTTCAAACTGTCAGGAGAGTTTGCGGATCCATTACAAGTAAATTATCGGAAGCATGCGCAGAACTCAGTAGAAATATTTTTACCTTATTTTTTGCTAGTAGTGCAGAGTTTATTTAAAAAAAAACTCTGGTAGTAGTGTTTGTTTGTTGTTCTTTGAGTTTTGTTGTTTCTATCTATATTTATTGGTATTAAAAAGACAAGACATAAAAAAATGATTGATGATTTTTCGGATAATTCGGACTTTTTCGTTACAGAAACGGACTCGGACTTGTAGAGCAAAGGATCAGGCCGAAAAAACTTTTTTTTTGGAATGATTGTTTATCAATTTAACAAAAAAATAATTTATATGGTTATCCATTTCGAACCAAAACAAAATTCATGTCAAAAACGAACCTGAAGTTAACCGCTGATAGCTTTTTTTTATCAGTCAACTGTTCACACAACTGGTTTGAAACCGATCAGAAATGGACATGCGCATTCACGTCGGTTTGAAAACTGTCACAAACTTGTTATAGATTTTCTGTGAGAACAAACCTAAGAAGTCCTTATAACATAGGCAACCGCGGAGTCGCGCACAGCTGATACCGGACGGCGGCGGCGGCGGGCGAATAGAGGAAAGGATACGAATTCAAAGACAGTTACAAGTAATCAACAGGGTTGGCGCAGCTGCTTCAAATTCCGCTTTATGTTACAAAAAATTTCTCTATTTTCGCTATGCCTATCAAAATGTTTGTTCTGTTAAAAAATA
Organism: Listronotus oregonensis; assembly: GCA_019359885.1. Taxonomy (NCBI): domain Eukaryota; kingdom Metazoa; phylum Arthropoda; class Insecta; order Coleoptera; family Curculionidae; genus Listronotus; species Listronotus oregonensis. The sequence goes on from JAHBCN010000231.1 coordinate 253,203, forward strand.
TATAAAATAAACTAAACGGCGATGAGGTAAATAATAGGTTACGGTTAAAAATATATAACAGTATACTTAATTTTATTATTTTATTAATAGTTATAGCAAGGCAACATAGAAACAAATATTCGTTTCAACATAGGAACAAAGACAGCCCTGCATGTCAAATGTAAAAAATATAACTTTCTGAGGTAACCTTTTTTCCTTCCCTGCATTTTTAATTTATAAGTTTTGAATTTTTTAAAATGGTTTATGTTAAACTCGAAAGGTAAACAATACTGTTTTTTGCTTGAAGGTCAAGTCTTATTAAAAGTAACGCGGATAAAGTTGATTCTATTGTTTTTTTTGTTTTATTATCTAGCATATAAAAGAAAGTTCGCGCAACATTTACGTTTCCGTGAGGGAGTGACGAAATTATTAGCGCTTATTTTTTCGCATTAAAAAATAAGTATTTATTTAAAAAAATAAGTTTTTTACGTATGCCCAAAGTTCTTTAATTAAGGGCAGCGCCATCCAGGGACAAATGGAAAAATCTTTATAAGACAGCTCGTAACCACCTCGTATAACGATTACGGATCCGATCGCATATTCGAGCCCGCGTCGATGCCGAATGCCGATCAACCGGCAGTTGGAAGAATTCATCCGCTCCCGTTTCGATACCGAATACGTATTCGAATTTACGGACTGATTCCGGAATATACGGATCCGTTTAATATTCGGATTCAACGAAAATTTGGATACGTATTCTTACATCACTAGTTTGGTTATATTTATATTAAAAATATATTTATTAGTTTTAAATTTAAACATTTTAGAATTGCAAGATGAAGACAGATTAATGGTAGCCGAGAAGCCCTCGCTGGCGGCTTCACTGGCAAGTATTTTAAGTAATGGAAAACATTCATCTAGGAAAGGTTAGTACTGTTTTTAAAAGGTTTATCCGATACGTCTAGTCAAAGGCTATCTTTAGACCTTGTATAGACAAAGCTAAAATATTTATTTTTTGGTCTGTAACAAACTAGAAAGCTTTTATTAATTTATATTGTTAAAGTGAAATTTAATTTATAACTTAACTGCCTTGATTTTTAGGGTTCAATGGTGCATGCTCAATTCACGAGTGGAATGGTATGTTTATGAACTCACCGGCTCGTTTAAAAATGACTTCCGTTTGTGGGCATGTTCTTGGTGTTGATTTTATAAGTAAATACAATAACTGGGATAGAGTTGATCCTGTTGAGCTATTTTCCTGTCCAATAGAAAAGAAAGAGGCCATGCCTAAGCTAAAAATGCCGCTTTTTTGGCTGCTGAAAAGGGCTGTGACAATCTAGTTTTGTGGCTTGATTGTGATAAAGAAGGTTGGTATTTCACAGTATGACAGATTAGAGATTCTTTTTATAACAATGTACAAGATGACATGGAAAGGGGATAAAATATACATTCTGGTTTTTGAAAAAATATAGTTTAAAGGCTGATAACAATATTAACATCCCCTGGGTAGTTTATTACTTGTTTATCAACTTAATTGTGGATATATTTTTATTCATGTCGGTAATCTAAACTATTCTAGTACATAATATTTTACGATTGATGTTGAATAGGTAAAAAATATATGTTTTTTGATAAAATACTTTATCCTTGAAGTCTTTTTTTAGGTGAAAACATTTGTTTTGAAGTTATGGCATCAGTAGCCAAAAGTATGAATGAAAATGTTTATGCCAAGAACATTACGTATCGAGCAAAATTTTCTGCCATTACTGACAAGGACATCAAAGCAGCTTTTAATAATTTAGGTATGTTTAAAATATGATAATTTTAGGATTAAAAACCATTGGATTACTTTTTTTTGTAAATGTTAATGAAGAGTTAAAAGTTCCCATTGTGTGTAATTTAGTTTTTATGATTAACTCTTACACTCACATTATCAAGGTATTAAATAGTTATGTAATGTTTGTGGAGATAAATTGATTTTTTAGTTTTTGGTTTATATTGAAGGAACTGGTGAGGGCTGGGGGTTTTTTAGACCAACATCCACATTCCTTAGTGCTTAGGTGTTCTTAAAATTTCTATAAGATATTCTCAGATGAAAAAAGGTAGTAATTATCTATTATTTTTTGGCACCAAAACTCTTACATTTCTCATAGATTTGACTTACCAATTTTATTTTACTGTATTAGAGTATAACACTGGTTTACCAATGTTTAATAATCAAAATAAAACCTATATATTTATTAAAAAAAATTTAATATTGAAGCAATGTGTACTTGCAAAAAATTAAACTAGGTTATTGTTTTTGGTCAAAAATTATTAATATTTTGATAGTGTATATCACAAATTTATAGAAAAAAGAAAATATTTCAAAGTTTGACTTTAAATTTTAAACTGTTATAGTGAATACCTCAGTAATTCTTTTTTTTCAAATAACAGCTTAATAATTGTAAGCAGAAAGTATGGGAAAAATAGAGGGCTAGAGGAAGGAGTGGAAACCAAGCCTGTTAATTTTGAAAAAATTTCGAAGTTTTTAGCGTTTTTATTAAAAACACTAGAGTGTCTGGCTACAATAATACAGGCTTCTGAAACAGTGTTGCCAGACATAGCGTTATAGTCGTATTTATCAATTTTTTTTTTAGACTGGGCCAAAAATATGACATTTTTTTTTTATTTTGGAATTTTGTAACTAAAAACAAAACAAAATATTTTAAAAAACAAAACCTTTTAAAAGGGGAAATTAATGCTCAAAAAAAAAAGTTCTTAATGTTTTTTTACAAAAAAGTCCCCTTTCAAAAGTTATTCACAATTAAAGTTGAAGAAAAAATGAAATTGTTTTTTTTTTGGGGTGTTGATAATTTTTTTTACTAAATGAAACAAATTAATATTTTATATTATAGAAAATCATTATTTTCTAATCTTATCATTTTTAAAAAAATAAAGTTCATAATATATAAAACCTTTTTCGGTTTTCTAGCTATTTATTCTACAAAAATTTATTTTTAATGTCTTAAAAAAAATTAAAAAAAAAAAACAATTATGTTGTTTCACTATTAAAAAGAATTTGTTTACAATTTTTTATCCTTAAAATATATACTTAAAAACATATATTATATTATATTATATTATATAATGTTATATTAATTAATATACAGGGTGTAAAAAGTATGATGCTCACGATTTTAATGGGCGATAGGGGTTTTCAAAACAAGTAAAAAAAGGGCCAAAACATATGGGAAAAAAAGTTAACTTTTTTTAAAATAGGCCTTAAAAAAATTTTTTAAAAAATGGCAACACCGCGCCTGTTTCATCAAAGCGAGTCGTTTTTTTTGCGAGAGTTGCATATTTACTTTTTTTTTTTAAGGAGATGTTTATTTATACACAAATAATAAAAATTACTATTGGGGAATTTATTTTGATATTTAATTTGAAATTAAATTTATGTAAAAAAAAAAAATAGGGTTATTGTTTGGTTAATATTTGAATTTAAAAAAAATTATTGTACTCACCAAAAATAGGTTAAATATTCAGTTTTAGAGCACAAATTATTATTTTTAAAAAACAGCTTTTTTTTATTTTGCTTAAAGAATAAAATTTCGGTTGCACATATCTTTTTTTTTAAAACTCGGGGCACTATTTTTGTAAATTTATAACATATCCGCATTTTTTCCGATTTAAAAACAAAAAAAAAGTCCCGGCCGTTCAACACGTATTTAAAAACCGAATACCCCAGGCGTCTAGCTAAGTAGCTCTGTTGCCAATTTTTTTTATTTTTAACGGGGGGAAAATTTTATTAATATTATTTATTTTTTTTTAAATTTTAAAATTTGGGGAAAATTTGAAACTTAGTTTATTTTATTAGCAAATGAATCTATTGATAAGCAATTAAGAAAAAAACCCGGTTTTTAAAAAAAAATTGTTTCCCCAAATTTAAATTTTATATCTTTTAAAAAAAACTGTCAAGTTTTGACACATACATCATATGAATTTTTTTACTTGTTTTGAGCTCCACTATCGCCCATTAAAATTATGAGCATCATACTTTTTACCCCCCATATGAATTCGCATGTTTCAATAACATGCCCCCTTTTTTTCCCGGGGTTTTCCTCAACTTTTCAAGCGCTATGACGAGTGAAAATACTCCCCCTTCCCCCCTTAAAACTGCAGTCTAAATTTAAAAAAAAGGCCACCCCCCTAGAACTGACCTTTTTCTTTTTTTTTAAATGTGTGCTACCATACCATACCCGCCATATTCTTATATATAAAGGTGTCAATCTTCTTGCCTTTTTAAGGATATCCCCAAAGAAAATGAAGCCAAGAGTGTCGACGCTCGTCAAGAACTGGGGCTTAGAATAGGGTTTTCCCTTTTCAAGATTTCAAACAAAATTCTTTAAAGGCAAATACGGAGATCTAGACGCATCTCTTATATCATATGGTCCATGTCAAACCCCAACTTTGGGATTTTGTGTCCAAAGACACGATGAAATTCAATCTTTTTTAAAACCGAAACATTTTGGTCAGTTCAGGTTTCAATCAGGACCAAAGATGATCCAAAAAATAACCCCTTTGAATGGGAAAGATATAGGGGTTTTGATAGAGATGTGGCTAATATGTTTTTAACTTTAGTAAAGCAGGGGGAAAAAAGGGGGGGATGTAGAAGTAAAATATTAGCTATGAGAATTGTTTGGCAATTTATAAGAACGCAGAGTAATTTTTGCAGTTAAAGTTTTTGGTTTTTTTTTTTTAATTTACCATTTTGGGGGAATTTTAAAAATATATATAGACGCATCAATATCTTTGTTTAGTTTTAACAAATATTTCTATAAAAAAATACTGTAATTAAAAAAGATGTGGATAGACCAATGGGTGACTCTATTCCATAGAGCATGGATAGATGGGAGTCCACTACAAAAACTGACTGCTAACGGACAGCTCTAAATGTAGATTTTTTTTTTGCCCAGGGGGTCTTCAACTAAAAGTGAAAGAAATAACTAAAAGGGGGAAAAATTTTAACCAAATGCATAATTAGTATATTAAATGCTTTCAGAAGCGCTAGTATTCTTGGTCCATAACTAATGTGATGTATATTATGAATGAGTTTTGAGGCCCCATAATAACAAAAAAAACCCCGCCCTAATTAAAAACTAATACATGATCAATAAAGGCAGGTGGCATACAAAAACCATTTTAAATTTCCTAAGATCTCTTAAAAAAATTTTCCCTGCTCCCATGATGTAGTTAAATCAGCATGCAACTTAGACATCGGGGCCCGTAGTTGTATTGGGGTTCCCCCGGGGTTTTAAAGACTTTTTAGGACACCAAATTTTCATCAAAAAATTTGAGATAATTGCAACCCCAAAATTTTCCCAGTTTTTTGAAACATTTTACAGAAAATGTATAAGAGGGTTGAAATATGAAAAAAAAAATTTAAAAAAAAAAAAAAAAAAAAAAAAATTTTAAATAAAAAAAATGTTTTCGCCTCTTTTTTTTCTAGTAGTCGCGATGCCGACGAGTGTAAAGTGTGCGCTCGTTGCACCCCCCAATTTTTTTGTCAATTCCAAGTTAGTGACTTGCAAATTTTGTGAAAATAGTTATCACTTGCAATGTGTGCAAATTAAAGATCAGGTGCGTAAGGCAATGTAAATGAAAAAAATTTGGTATTGTTTTAAAAATTCCCCCAGCTGCAAGAACAAACCAAAACAATGTGTAAGAAATTCATCAGACATCCTTAAAAATTTGGACAATGGTAATATTGTGTCTCATGTAAAAAAAATTGGTCAAATGTTGTAAAAAAAAAAAAATAATTTTTTTCCCCGGTTTTTAAAAAACCAAAAAAGGCAAATCAGGATAGCGAAAAAAACAAAAGGGGACGAAAAAATAAAAAACCCTTTATCAATATCTTAAAAAAAAATTTGGGGGGTCGGGCAAGGTACTGTTGTTATTGAATGCAACGATAGTGAATCGTTAAAGAAATTGCAAAATTTTTGGATTCTGAGGAAAATTTTATTGCTTTCCCCTTAAAACGTCAATGTAATCTCTTGGGGGGATGAGGAA
>JAHBCN010000232.1:0-215000 GCA_019359885.1 Listronotus oregonensis
TACCTTGTCAATATGGGGAAAGGGGGCCGTTATCAAGGACAATGGATCGGGGGATTTATATTCATTAGTTTAAAGTCCTTACCCTAATCTTTTTTTTGGGGGAAAAAAATCTATATAAATAATTTCTTTTTTTTAGTTGCTAATATTTAAAATACTTTAATCATTTTCATAAACTACCTTTTTTTATAAGCCAATATTTTTATTACACCCTTAAAAATTTTAAAGGGGTTTATTTTATCTTAAGAAGAAATAGGCCGGGTAAAATTTAAAAAAATTTAGCAACTTAGTATTAATTTTAGTTTAAATAAATTAATTCAAATTTTAATCACAGCGTCTGGTCGATTAATTAAGTTTTAAATTTATTTTCAAAAAAAAGGAAGCTACATTTTTAGCAAAAAATGTTTTTATGGACAATTTATAAAAAAGCCTTTTTTGGGTCCCCACAAAAACTTCCTATTTGTATGATTTTTAAGAACCCGAAGGTGCCGCTTCAGTCCTGGCCCTATGGTATAGAAACTGAATGTGCAAAAAACCAGAGGCTCATTAAGTAGCAATCGCCTAAACCAAATTTAAAAAAAAAAACCCCAAAAAAATCTTAACACTTATCTACGGTTTTATAGCAAGTCTACCATCTTTTTCAAAAAAATCAATCTAAAAAATTTTACTAATAATTATAATATTTCAAAATAAAATTATTTTGATTTTGTTTTCGATATTCTAAAAGCTTTTGATTAAAATTATGATATTATGTCATAAATGTAATTTATATTTTTAAAAATAAGAGGGGTGAAAAGTTAAATAATTTTAAGGTTTCCTTAAATTATCTCAGCATTAAGCAAAGGTAACTAAGTATTATTTTTAATTAAGTGATTTCGAGTCACACAATTATCTTTATTTAATAATATGGATGTCCTTTTTTATTTTAAATTTTCTTTAATTTTATGGTTATTATCAAATGCGTGTTGCCATATTTTTGATGTGTGAGATTCTGCGTTGTTAACATATAGTCGATTTTCTTTTATGCGTTTGACTTATTTATGACTGACAACTGAATACAAGTGAAACATAAACAATAAATTGTACATAAATTGTAGGTGTGTTCTATATTATTATTGCGAATTTATGTATCAAAAAGACTTTTTTTGCTCTTCGAGATAGGACCGCAACAGATTTAACATTTATAATATCTTTAAAACACAAAATAATGGGCCAAGTGAATAAAAGAAAGCAAATGCTTATACTCGTGTTTTATTGAAATAGACTTATGTTATAATAAAAGGTCAAACAAGGATGCTACTATAGTAAAAGTTTTTTTTTTTATTCAACTGGCCCAATTTTATAGTAGGAGAACTGGTAGATATTTTAAAGTAGGCAATTGAGGCACTAAAAAAATTTGTACAATGGTTTTTTTTTATCATCTGAACATAAAAACACTGACCTGGTTGAAAGGTAGCGGGACTAAACCGACTTTTAAATTTTTAAATTTGCATTTTTTTTTCAAGATATATTTTCAAAGCATCCTGAAATCCAGTTTTTAAATTTATTAATTAAAAAAATAAATATAAAACCGTCAGATTATTGAATCGGGTCTAAAAGCTTGCCAGATCTTTGCAAAATACATATACATATATATATATATATATATATATATATATATATATATATATATATATATATATATATATATATATATATATATATATATATATATATATATATATATATTATATATATATATATATATATATATATATATATATATATATATATATATATATATATATATATATATATATTATATATATTATATAAAAGTAGTATTTATTGCCATTGTAAAATAATCGTTTAGTTTGAATTTTTATAATGCGGTAGTTTTAGCCATTTTATAAACTGTCCAAAATACGAGCCACATTCTCAAATAGATGATTATGATAAGGAAAATTTACAATTTAAGAAGAAAACCCTAACGACAACTAACCAAAAACGAACCAGAACTAAATAATAGTTTGAAAGTTGTTGTTTACGGTTCCCAATTATTGCATCCTATTTGGGTGGTAATAAATAATTATTACAGGGTTTGACCCAAATAGGATGCAATTATTGGGGACCGTAAACAACAACTTTCAAACTATTACCTAGTTGACCTAGTTCTGGTTAGTGTTTGGTTAGTTGTCGTTAGGTTTTCCTTTTTAAATTGTAAGTTTTCTTTTTCATAATCATTTAGTTAAGAATGTGGCTGGTATTTGATCGGCCAGTTTATAAAATGGCTGAAAACACTAGCCGTATTATAAAAAAATTTAAGCTGAACGATTATTTTACAATGTGGCCGCGTTTTATAAAGTGGCTAGCCGTTTTAAAAACGGCTAATTTATAATCTGGCTACGACATATACAACATTACACTGGGACATTCTACCTGCAAGGTGATCAAGAACGTAATACATAAGTGGTAGTGATGAGACCTCCTTGCCAAAAGGGGGGCGGAGACAAAATTCACAGGGCCGGAACCGGTCATCGGTATATCTTATGGAACGGCCAAGCAGTTCATATCAGCTTGGACACAAAGAGAAAATTTTCGGTACTGGCATGGACTTCCGGGTCTCAGACACTCGAAGGCCTTTATAATCCCACCGAACCAACAATGTACTGTTAAACTACTGGAGCAATCAAGGGTACACCTTGAAACCCTAGTGGGACTGTACACGGGACACTGCAGATTAAAATACCACATGCACAAGATCGGCCTAACGGAAGACGCCGAATGCCGCATGTGCATGGAGGGGGATGAATCGGCAGAACACATACTGTGTTCGTGCCCAGCAATGGCACGACTAAGATTCGCAATCCTCGGCAATGACACCTTGTTGCCGGGGGAGGTGAAAGATCTCTCTCCCAACAGGATCATCAGATTTATTAGGAGTCTCGACCTGGTGGGAGAAATATAAAAAGGTGAGTCACAATAGACCGATCGGTCAAGGGGAAAGGGTGTTATACCCACTCACTTTAAACCTACCTACCTACCTGTGATGGCGTAAGTTGAAGTGCAAGAGAGAGCATATATCGGCTGCTTTCTCAGCTGAAAGACGTTGCGATGCGATTCACTTCCGCCAAACCACATGACTTACCGCACGTAACAAGTCTTTACTAAGTATTTTGAAGTAGATATAAATATTTAAAAATTTCATTTATTTATTATTTATGAATGAAAAATGCACTTATGTATGAATGTCCCAGCGAAATGATCTGTCTCTTTAACAATAGTTCCTTTTGTATATAAATTAAGAACATACCCACAATTTATGCACAATTTATTGTTCATGTTTTACTTGTATTTAGTTCAGCTAAATCATCATGGTTTAAGGGGTATGCTACTCTGTCAATGCACATAAAATTGTTAATAAGGTTGGTACAAATTTTGCATCGTTACAAAAGTTTTCATGCAAAAACTGCGCCTTGACCACTAAAGGCACAGCCTGTCATATTTTTTTTTGTTACAACAAAAATACCCAAACAGCCTTTATTAAACTCTTAAATCAGCATTACTTTATCTTGCACTTTAATTTTTTAGCTTGTTTAGGGTAACTTTTTTTAGCTTACCGCCAGCCTATGAAAAATAAAACTCCTACATTATCCGTTACAGCAAACAGCCCTTTTATATACAATTTTCTTTTTTTTTTTGTTTAACTTTTTCTCTATACAGGCTTTACCAAGTCAAGTCATTTTTAAAAATTAAAAATACGCTTTTCCATTACATCCACTTAGTAATTTAGATGAAATATTTCGTAATTTTAAAAAACATGTTTTTTAGACTTTAAAAATTCTACGCCTACCTTTTAACCCCGTACGTAAATGTTTTATGAAAATGTTTTTGTTTAGCATTCTCATTTGATACCAACGAAAATTCGTTTAATTTTTTTGCAGCTATATGAAAAAAGAAATTATTAAAATAATTATTAAATATAAAAAAATATTTCTTAATTTATATTATTTATAATATCAAAGTATTCAACTTAATCAAAGAGTTACCGCAAAGTTAGCCCATTTTCTCACCCTTGCTAGAGTCCTTTAAAAAAAACCTAAAAATATTCTGCATAATTATGTCAAATTATTGGTGACGAAAAATCAAGATAAGCATATTTTTGTTTTTTTAAATATCGAAAAGCACCCCTAATAAGGGGTTGATTCGATCGCGCAAAACTGAAATATATAAATAATATCAATAAGAATAAAATCTATTTTTATTGTATTTTTTTATAAAATAAAATCTTACAAATAGAAAAAAAAATTCATATTATTAAGAGCGTAATCTAGTTGAAAGTCCACCCATAAACTCGCTTAGGGGGTTAAATCATCAAAATTAAAAAAAAAACAATTACTTAAAAAATCTAGGAAAAACTGGTGGGAGGTACACGATTGGAATTTTGAATGATTTAGAATATAATAGTAGTTTTTCCTAGATTTTTCAAATAATTTTTGATTATTTTCATTTTTGGGGGATGATTTAACTCTCTAAGCGAGTTTAAGAGTGGACTTTTAAGTATATTGTACTTTTAAGTAGATTGAGATTGTATTTTATAGAAAAAATACAATAAGAATAATTTTTATTCGAATTGATATTATTCATATATTTCAGTTTTGCGTCATCATATCAACTCCTAATAAAGGGTGATTTTCGATATTTTTCGAAAAACCAAAAAATATGCTTATCTTGATTTTTCATTACCGATAATTTGACATTATTGGAATATTTTTAGGACTTTTTTAAGGTCTCTGTCAAGAGTAAGAAAATAGGCTAAAAATATGGTGTTTTTGCGGCCACTCTTTACTTTCATCCTTTACTTACAAGCGGCGAAGTTCTGCAGACTAAATAATTATCTAAATTTGTGAGTGTTACTTATGAGAACGATCCTAATCGTTATAATAACTATCATATTATATCACCCAACAGTCTTATAAAAGCTTTGAATCATTTTTGAGCCAGAATGTTTTCTTCCCTTTTAATTTGCATACTCTGTAGGTATCGCAAATCAAGCATGCTAGAAATATTGTTTCGGTGTTTGGGTAATAAAGTCTTTCAATATTCTAAGCATCTTTAATTCCGTTCAAAGAAGAGCCATTTGCCTTATTATTAAGTCCACTCCCACAAGAAAGTAATTTTCTCTTGTTCGCTAAGGAGCTGTAGGGTTTCTGTCGTTTCTAATAGGTATTTTCACAGCGTCTGCTCCAAGGATTTAGCTAATATTATTTCTCCTTTAGCATAACCTTTCAGCCTATCTCAAAAGGACCCGAACTACTTGCTTTGTTCGTTTCATCTGTAGAGTGTCTAGGCTGTGAAACGTTTTGCCTATAGAGGTATTTTGTTTACCTCCAAACCTTCCAATCTTTAAATTTCATTCAAGATATCGTTAAGAGGAAGTTATTTAAATATTAAAAAAAATCAAAAATGGCAGCCATACAAAAATCGACAGTTTTGGTTAGTAACAGGAAAACAAAAGACGATTAAAGAAAAAAATTGGTGACAAAAAGTGTTCAATAATGTTATAGTTTCTAACATGTCAAAATTAAAACAAATAAAGTAAAAGCAAAAATTAAAATCGACAATTTTACTTTTTCGCTAATATCTTCAGAACTAAATTTTCAAGAATAAATTTAACTACACAGTCAATACCAGCATTAAATCCTTTAAAACTTTCCCCATTTAAACATTTCTCTATCTTGTATACTAAGCAAGATAGCAATAACTGTAGGCCGAATTTAGGACACACTGTATATTCAAAAGTCACACTCGATAAAGTAAAATGTCATTGCAAACAAAAAATATTTTTGTTATCGGCATAGCAAATGGTCGTAACAGGAGGACAGATGTTAAATTTTATCGTTTGTGCCATATGATCAAGAGCAAAAAAGTTTTTCTTTTTCAATATTGCATACGGCTGTATAGTTTTTTTTTCCGATATTAAATATACTGGATGTGTCATAAGAAATTTATTTTTGAATTTCGAAATTTGAAAAGAGACCCTTACTTTTTTTTCTTCTTCTTCCCTGAGAGCCGTCTTGATTCATTACCGCAGGCAGCGCACCCTCTTGGGCTTTTTGTGAGTAATCTCCCATTATCTTTTACATGAATCCTCCCATTAGTCTTATTTCTTCTATAAGTCTGTTTAACCCTGAGACTGGTTGGTTAATATATTCCTGAGGGCTCATTTTCGGTTGCCCAAATAATGCCTGTCTTTTGTGATTTAACTCTTCACATTCGCACAGTATATGGTCGGCTGGTTTTTTCCCTCGTCGCACATTCTACAACTTGGGTTCCCATTGTATGAGCCTATCTTGAGTAGGTGTCCTCTTAGGTTATCGTGCCCTGTTAGCAACCATACTGTTATGCGAAGTCTTTTCCCACTTTGTCTGAGTAGTTCTTTTGGATGGGCCCCTTATGAAGCTTTTTCCATGTCTAATTCTACTGAGGTTTCCTTAGTATTCTTCGTGTTTGTTTCAGATCCATCTCCTGGTTTGCCCTCGTGCTGTGGTTTTGGTCACTTCAAGGGCAGGTTCTGGTCCAAAGTATATTGTGGATGATCCATATTTCGCTAGCTCATCCGCTTTTTCACTGCCTTCTATTCCCGAATGTCCTGGTACCCACAGAAGAGTTACCTTGTTGCGCTCTCCCAGAACTTCCAGTTCTTTTTGGCATTCCCATGTCAGCCTGGACGTTGCCTTGGGGTTTACTAGTGCCCGTAGTGACGCTTGGCTGTCTGTTATTATGCAGATCCGCTTATTTTTATAGGCCCTCCTGTTATTTTCTTTTGCACAGTGCAGTAAAGCATATATTTCCGTTTAAAATACAAAACTGTGTATCTAGTCTAATCAGCATGTATTAAAGAAACATTTTCAATATGGTTGTTTTTTTAAGCAAAATTTTGTTATTCCATATCTCGCAAAGGACACGGAAGAAAAATTTAAAATTAAGCAGTTTTAAACATATTTAAAAAAAAATGTTGCAGTCCGGTATTAAAAAAATCATTGATAACCTCATATCTCAAATTTGAGATATATTGTATAAATATTTCTTTTATAGAAAAGAGCGTGACTAAAAGTACTAATCGGCAGGTTTGAGCTTTTTTTTAAAAAATAACTTACTTTTTATTTATTAAATTTACCTCAAGTTAGAGACTCGCACTTGCCTCATAAGTTTAGAGTTTTATTTATCCAATGGAAACGGTAGATTAGAATAATATTATTTTCATATGCCTCTCTTTAAAAGCAACATAATGTTTTTTACATTTATTTAGATGTCATTTTTGAGGTGTACAAAAAACAAATCAAACAATTAGAAACAAAATCGTAGACATTAAATCATGACAGGATGACACAAAAGCACTTAATTGCAGAATGAGATTAAATTAATCCTACAAGTGAAACAGCCCTTTCAAACATTTTCTCTCTGATGCAAGCGCTTGTTAAGCCACTTGCGATGATTTGTTTAGTGCAAACTGTCAGAGTAAATTTAGCAAGTTTTCAAACTTTCAGCCAAAAAATCGAAAAGTTTGCTGACATAAATGTAACAACAGCAATTGCATTTTCGTTTGTTTTTAATTTTAAATTTAAGTTTAAATTCATTTGACATTGAGGAAAAGAAAAGAAACATTTCGTTTAGGTTACCTATTCATTTGTTAATAGGAGATAATATTAAAATTTACTATTCCCACAGACTTTTTTACTTACATGTATTTACGTATACTTGGTAATTAAGAACTTAAAAAATTAAAGGAGACACTCACCATGCTACTAGGATAATGACGGTACTGGAATAGTATATTCCATTACCAGTACGGAAATGACGATTTTTCCGTGCGCGCGTTACAAATTCTCCTGTGAGGTGCAGCCGAACACGGGAAGTCATGCAAGAACGGAAAAATCCATTTATGGAAGTGTAATGAACGATATTTTTTATTATACTTAGGTAACTGAAAACAACATCGCAAAAAATGATGTTAGAAAATTGCGATTATTTATTTTTATTTTTAAAACAGTAAAACAAATTAACAAAAAAAATTACATGCTAATTAAATCTAAGAAAATTAATTTTGGACGGAACCGTTACAATTATTGGTTATAGTTATTGTACAATTCGTATTATTGTTGAAGCTCAATCCCTTTTGTATTTCTTTTTGTTGAACTAAAGATGTTGAAGCGGAGTGTTCTTGTATGTTTTGGTTCTCTTGATTGACTGTTACAGATTTTGTAGTTTCCAAGTTACAAGGCCTAAACAACTTTTGGGATACTTCAATTTTTCTTTGTATAGACTCCTCTATATATCCTTCTGCTACATTGGAAGAAAGCCATCCTCCGTGTCTATTCAAAGTGATCAAATCACCGCCGCTTTCTACCAACATGGTAGCCAGAGAACGCCTTAGCCCATGTCCGGTATATTCTTCGTGATTTTTTAGTTTTAAGTATTTTGCAACAAGTTTTGGAATACCACTGATAGTATGGCACCCAACATGTTGAGCGTAACATCTTTGGATTCGGTATGCAACAAATAATCTTTTACTCTCCATATTTTTAGGGCGGAGATCTACGTATTTACGGTAAAGTGTACAGGGATTAAATTTGCAATTTTCATTGGTAATGGTAAAACTTCTTGACCTGTGAGTTTTTCCATCTCGTAAGAACATGACAAGGAAACGCCCATTATCTTCGATATCGTCTAAACTCAAACGAAAATCATTTCTGCGGCATACCCCGAAGATGCCAAACACTAAAATTACTTTTGCTAGTATATATTGTCCATCTGAAGCTTCACATAAAAATTTGGTTACTTGTTCCGATGTAAGAACCTTGATTTCTTTGGTGCATATCCTAAAGCTTGTCGTTTCAAAAAAGCGACAGTTTTTGGATATTGGTTGTGAGTATTTCCTTTTATTGCCAAACAACTCTTTAACATGCAGAATCGACTCCATAAGGTGGATTACTTTATAGATTTGGCTTTTTCAGAAAAATAAACTAGGAGAATATCGTCACTCACAATTTTGATTTTTTTCTGAGTCCGCCATTCGGTAAAAATGTGATATTCATGTTCATATCTCAACCTGGATTTGACTGGTAATAAATCTGCACTCACTTTTGCCGCTTGTTGTAATATAATATCGGGAATATGCGGATTTTCTTCCAAATCTAAATTCATTTTTTAAAAATGGCATAAATTTCAATGACAGAAAATAAAATATGTCATTAATAAATAAATCGTTGTTATGAACAGTTTCCATGGATAGATTTTTGTATAAGCGCATGGAAAGAGGGATCAGGAAAAACAGTTCCGTGCGCTGTTCTGAAAATGTCATTTTTACTATATTTTATAAACAATTGAAAATGTAGTATTTTCAGGTAAGTGTAATAAAAAAATGTTTTCGCGGGTAATACCACGAGTGTTAGTAAATTAACGAATTTTTTTATGAAATCTTGTTGTTTATAATAGTTTCAAAAAAAGGGGAATTTGTACATCAAGCTTGCAAGTAAGAATATTTTTTAAATTTCATATATTATGGATCCAACTTATAAAAATGAAATAATCTTAACAAATATTAAATAGAAATCAAACTAAGTATTTATTACATTACATTTATTACAAACATCTGGAAGAAAATGCTAAACAAATAAATCAGTAATTAAAATTACAATTTTGGTGATTGTTATTAATATTTAAAATATGTTTTATATTATAGTTTTGTTATGGATTCAAACAAATTACAACTTTTCTTTTGTGACATTCTACTAAAAATATATGTTAATAATTTTAAAACTAAAATTTATAGCAAACCTACACATACAAACAATACTTAAGTTTTAAACAACCAAATTTAAGACAAAATCAAAATAAAGGTATTACAAATTTATTTTTACTATTTATTTTTGGCCTATTAAATAAAATTAGACAAATAGGTAATAAATTTAATTTTCGTAAACACAAAACACTATTAGACCCCAAGTAACAAAAACAAAACCATACAATATAAATGAAAACACATTTAAATGTTATGTATAAGATCCCTTGTAAATGTAATAAATTTTATATAGATGAAACTTCCAGACTATTACCTAAACGCACAAAAGAACATAGAACATACATAAAAAAAAATTAGAAATAAAAAATCTGTCAACACGCATTTTATAACAACCACATAATAAACTGGAATGCTTCTAGTATTTTAGCAAAGGAAACTTGTTCAAAAAAAAAGTAAAAAAAAAGAAAGTGCTTTTATATTATTAAATTAATAAAGATAAATGAATAGCATCAATATCTAATAATTTAAATAATACATCTATCTATGGTATGGGTATCTATGCTTAATGATGAGTAACTTCAGGTAAACTTAAACTCAATCAACACACCACTTTTTTTGTCTTTTTAAAAATTTTAAATACACCAGACAAGCAAACTAATATGTCATTTATGACAAAACGTCATAAATATGAAAAGCTATAAGAATTTACTTTTTACTTATTTTATTTATTTATTTTTTAATTTTACTTTTCTTATGGGAAAATTTATATATAAGTAAATTATTCTAAATAATTTTTTGCAGGCTCCAAATAACTAAACACAATTAAAAAAGTGTGATCGATAACTCAACAACTTTTAACAATGCCATTTGCCAAATATTACAACTGTCAAAATACTATTTATCAAAATAAAATACCTGTTGAAAATGGCATATGTCGAAAACAATAACTCACAGAAATGAGATCCATTAAAAATAAAATCGGTTAAAATAAAATTAATTTAAAAAGATATCTAGATTGCGTTCCTTCGGAATAATTTTTTACATTTTATCTGTTAAAAACTCTGTTAACATACGCTCATGAAAAATGCAATGCAAAAATTTGTAGATTAATTAAAATAACAACTACCAAATTTGGTCACTGGTGGCACTAGTAAACCTCAGGGTAACGTCCAAGCTGACATGGGAATGCCAAAAAGAACTGGAAGTCCTGGGAGAATGCAACAGAGTAACTCTCTTGTGAGTGCTAGGACATTCGGGAATAGAAGGCAACGAAAAGGCGGATGAGCTAGCGAGACAGGGATCATCCACACCATACTTTGGGACAGAACTTGCCCTTGGAGTGACGAAAACCACAGCACGAGGGCAAACCAGGGAATGGATCCGAAACAAACACAAGAAATACTGGAGAAACCTCAGTAGAATTAGACATGGAAAAAGCTTCATAAGAGGTCCATCCAAAAGAACGAAGGAAGAACTGCTCAGACAAAGTAGGAAAAGACTTTGCATAACAGTAGGGTTGCAACAGGGCATAATAACCTATGAGGACACCTACACAAGATAGGAGCCGGAGCCAAGTTGCAGAATGTGCGACGGGGGGAAGCAACAGCCTGCCATATCCTGTGTGAATGTGAAGCATTGAATCACAAAAGACATGCATTATTTGGGCAACCGAAAATAAGCCCACAAGAATATATCAACCAACCAGTCTCGGGGTTAAACATACTTGTAAAAGGAACAATACTTATGGGAGGATTGATATAAAAGATAATGGGAGATTAGACACAAAAAGCCCATGAGGCTGCGCTGCTCTGGTAGTGAATCAAGATGGCTCCCAGGAAGAAGATCAAATTTGGTTTAATTTGGATTTTGCATTACTTTACTAAATATTACTCAACATTTTGTTCAAGTGATTGTAAAAATACATGTTGTTAAACGGTTTATAAGCGAGCACAAAGACTGAAATATTTTGTAAATAAAATAATTTTTATAAACTTGTCCCAAATGAACGAACTAAATAGAACCAAAAAAAGTAAGTAATTATTTGTTATTAAAGATCAAATTAATCTTTGACATTTGGCAAATTTTGGAATTGCTCTTTAGCAACGTTTATAAGACCAATCTTTAGATTAGATCAATTGAATGAGCTTTTAAGTTTTCGTGAATAAAAAAGAACGTGAACTCACTTACGAGGAAAAGAAATGTTATGAAACTGCTATGCCAATTTTCAAATTTACACACTAGATATTTTTCAAAGAAAAACGTCTATGATAGATAGACAAAAAAATTCAGCAAGGAATCCGTTTATTCTTTATAGTTTTCAGAGAATTACCTAATTATTTTTATATTGTTTTTCCAATTTAAATTTTGTTAATTAATAATTTTCTATGCGTACGTTCCCATCAGAATACTAAATGACATGACCTCATCAATTAAAGGGACTTAACTAGTGGCCAGCTTGTCGTTCTTAACAACAACGATGTTTAATTAATTTAGTTTACAGTCGGTTCTCATAAATGTCGGTCGGTCGGTAATTCTCCATAAATCCGAGCTGATGATCGCGAAATGCTTGTTTTAACAGCATAGTGATTTATCGGTAAATTTAGTAAAATATGTCTTGGGATTTATTCAAATACATGTGCATCATGTTAAATCATGCTGTGCTTCATTTAATATGTTGCGGATAATTTTTGTAATTTAGCGTTAAAACCTATTATAAATTATGCATGAAGTGTGTCTTAAATTTTAATATTGCCGTTTTTCAGAAATCAGTTTGTAACGTTGTTTGGTACTAAATAATAAATTTAAACTCACTTTGTAAAAGTTTTTATACTGTATACTTTTTGAAAGAGTTTTTAAAATAACTATCTAAATATTTTAATTAATGATGTCATAAATGCCAGTATAATGTTGGCTGAATGGAATGTTGTATTTTTCTGGTTAACCCCAAAATATAAAAAAACCGCAGAGTGCCACCATTTAAAGGGGTTAATTTTTGTGAAAGGGCAAACATGTTTACTGTTTAGTTTTTTTAATTTTAACTTAAATTGTATGCACTCTTTTAGTCTAGAAGGAATTGGAGTATGAGTACCGAAAAACTATTTGACCTCAATTTTTTTATAAGATCCTTTTTTAAATAGCCCTACTGATGATATAATTGCATGTTGCCAGCAAGCCACCTGGTGCTCTATTGCTTAAACCAAAAATGTATAAACAATTGCAAGGCATTGTTATTTAACAACTGGACAATTTTTATTTTTTTTTTTTTAATTTTTATTAAAATGCAAAAAAAAAATTTCATTCTTTATACAATAGTTGATAATATCCTAAATTGAGATTTGAATAATTTTTATTGTTTATATCTGTTTTTTGATTGTTTATTAAGCGGGCTCACAAGTATGCGTCCCTTACCTTTAAGTATAACCGTCTCACTGACTCATACGCTGCCTCGGCCTATCTCTGTCCTCAATCATTATTTACCCTTCTTTTTTAAACTATTAACATTATCAAAATTGTTAAAGAGAGCAATGTTATTACTAATTAAATTATCTACAATTTGTTTTCAAATGTTTTTTCCGAAATCAATTTTACCAAAGGTATTAAAGCTTGTGAGCGCTTAATAAACCAATATTAACAATTACAAAAAAATAATCTAATTTAGGATATAATTACTTTATTGTATTAAGAACGAAAAAAAATATTTTTTATATTTTATTCTTTTTTTAAT
Source organism: Listronotus oregonensis (assembly GCA_019359885.1). Classification (NCBI taxonomy): domain Eukaryota; kingdom Metazoa; phylum Arthropoda; class Insecta; order Coleoptera; family Curculionidae; genus Listronotus; species Listronotus oregonensis. Next base: position 13,506 of record JAHBCN010000232.1, read on the forward strand.
ATATTTTTTATGGGTCAAAAGTACCCAAATTTGAGATTTTTCGAACTTATAAAAATTCATATCTCCAAAAATATTAACTTTATCATAAAGTCATAAAACCTTTTTTATTTGCATTTCAATGAAGAATATAAAAACTATCTGGTTGGGAAATAACAATTTCTTGCAATTGTTTAAACAATTCGGTTTGGCCGAGAGGTCTTAATAAACGCTTTGCCTGTTGTTGTCCTGGTGTTTGTACCCATCAGCTTTGAAACTTCCTGTCTACCCAGCTCTTAATAGATGTTTTAAAGAGGCCTGCCGAGATTCCACAGAATGGCTCAGGCCCTATCGTTTCCATGGCTGATCCTCTTTTGGCTAGGTCGTCGGCCTCTTCGTTACCCAGGCTACCGTAAGTTTGTTTGCCAAGCCGACTTTTTCCATGGCCTCTATACAGTTTCCCACTAGTTTGGAATTAACTTTTGGAGAACTGATGGCCTTCAAGGCCGCTTGGCTGTCTGAGTAAATGACGATGTGTTTTCCTTTACTCCCTTTTTCTTTAATCAGCACGGCACAATGCATTATTGCTGCGATTTCCGCTTGAAAAACCGTGGCGTGCTAACCAAGACTGAAGGTTATCTTTTCTCTAGGCTTGTCTCTATAGATGCCAGCTTTTACTCCCTTGTTGGTCTTGGAGCCATCTGTATACCAGATATGATCGGCTTTGATTGGAGGGCCTTTTTTCCAGTCCTCCCTTATGTAAAATGATGCTTTGCTAAAGTTGTTGGATTTAATATTAACCGAGATATGACATTTCAAAGTCGGCTTCTCTTAACTTGGGTCAAAAAACTTTGAAACATGGACTAATACCAATCAGTAAACCTATTGCGCCTCAAGCTTTACTTGAAAAAATAGCCTGTGGATGTCCCAAAGAAAAATGGGATTAAATAACTCTATGTTCTGCAAAAAATATATGAGCGTCAATTGTAAGAACGCTGATGTAACAGAATTATTAGAAAAATATGTTCAAATAGATGCTGACGAGAAGTTTAATATTATTTTCAAAAATCATTAAAATATTTTTTTAATATAAAAAGTTCAATCAGCAAAACAAATAATTAATAAAAGGTTTAATTTAAATAATTTTATAATTTAATTTCATTTCTATTTTCCTGCGTAAGCCATTTATAAAATATTAATATTGTAACATTAATAAAACATAGCCTATTAATTTTACATGGTATAACAATAAATATTATTTATTGATAAAATTTTAAAATTTAAGAAATTAGTAAAGATTATAAAATATTAAAAAAAAACCTACACAATTTTCTCAGGCACCAGTTTAAAGATGGTAAAATAAGCATTTTGCTTTCATATTGTGTATAACAACATTGTCAGAGAAAAAAGTTATATGACAAAGTTGACGAAAAAAATTACAATTAGAAAAAAATAATATCTCGGTTACTAGCAATCCTAAGGCCTGGTACTTTCATTAATGGATAAAGTTGTTTTCTAGATAATTTCCATAATAACAATTGTTGTGACAATTGTAGCCATGGAAATTATCTGGACAATAAAGTTATCCGTTAATGAAAGTACTGGGCCTAAAGGAATTTAGCTAAAACCGTGTTAGAAATCATGATATGATGTGAATGCACCCCGAAGCTTTTTTTTCTACAAAAAACATTTATACCTAAATTAACGTAAAAAAGGTATGGGATAAAATTTGAAAAAAGAAACGGTTATTTTTGTTTCGGTTTTTGAATATTTTTTGGGCTTAAAAAGATGACACATCGATAGAAAATTTAATTTTGAACAACTTGTCTGTGAATGTGTGTTTACAAAAAGTGCATATAATTTAAGTTAAAATTAAAAAACCGAAAAGTTGACCAATTTACCTATATTCTCACTTTGTGGTTTTTTACCTATTTTGGTATCAACGACCTATAATTTTTGTTATTTAATTGCGGAGATTTTAATTTTTTCTAATTTTTATTCGGGATGGATTACGGTTTTAGGAAATGTGTTAATGGTTGTTACTTGTATGACAAAGTTAAAAATCAATCTATGTTTATTTTGTGTATTTTAGGTTGCCTAAACTGTATTAATTAAAAATAGTTAATAATGAGGGCTCTCAATAAACGATCGCCGAAAAAGATATTTAACGTACACTCCCAATTCACATAAACCAGTAGAACCTGCCTATTCACCAAGTTAATTTTGGTACGAAATTTGATTTAATTCGGATACATTTAATATCGGAAAAACCCTTATTGATCACAAAGACATATACTACATACCCATAGATACAGACATTGCAAAACCAGAAAAAAAACTCAACATGCTATAATAAGGGAGAAGTAAAAATAAATAACATTAATCTATTTAGTCTTATCTATAAACCTTTTTTTCGAACATCAACGAATACGTATTTCTTGTGACAATTTAACGGCTCAAATAACAAGTTTCAAATGCCATAAAGCTTCATTCCTTCATAGAAAAGCCGGCGAAAATCAGGTTTCTTGCCCTTTCTTATGCTTTGTTTTACTCCTGGGAGTAATAAAAAATTGATTTTGTTAGCAAACATTTTTATTTATAGGTTAAGTTTTTTTTTCTGCTATGGAACAAATGAATGCCTGACATTTATGGATTATTTACATAAATTTAAAATGCATTTTCTTTCTCGATTTTGTCACATCCTGTTATTATTTTTCTATTTTCATAGATATATTTTATACAAGGCTGCACTAACAAACTTCTCGTCTACTACAGAAAAATATAAAATGAAAAAACTAAAATAGATTTATCTATGCCGTATGCTTTCTCTTAAATAATAAACTGACTACATCTGTCAAATTCTAGAAATATTAAAAATTATATTGCCGTCAATAAAAAGTCTGCCTATACTTATCCTTGAATTAAAACCGGCCACTTTCTGCAGTTACCTTGTGAGCATAAAGGCTGCGGTTACACTGCAAGCGAATTCGGGGATAAGACTTCGCGCGACTACGCTTGAATTCGCGCCAGCACTAGGTGGTATTTGCTATTAGCGATTTTCGCGCGACAATCGCATACATTTAAAAAAACAAACAGTAGCGACTTGCAAACATGAATAGTGACGAAGAATTTTATATTTCTGAAAACTCGATACTAAAGTCGTTTATATTATTTCCGCAAAAAAAGAGAAAATTTTGGGTTAACAGTTTATTTGAAAACCGTTATAAGTGTATACTTTCTACTTTTTAAAGAACTAAAGGAGCAGCCCTTTTGTATAATGTTTTAAGTTAAAAATAAATTTGTAATTACGTTCATAACAAGGAAAATCAATTTTTCGGTATCCATTTTAAAATACACGAAACACAAAATTTCAAGAAAATACAATACAGTTCGCGCGAACAAAACAAACTAGTTTAGACTTCTAGCAATTCGCCGCGAATCTCCGATGTTCGCGCTAACAGGTCGCTTCCACTGTAAACACCTCCCACTATTTAATAGGTTTAGTTTAGTCGCCCGTATTATCGCGTAGTCGCGCGAAGTCTTATTCGCGCGAATTCGCTTGCAGTGTAACCGCAGCCTACTTTTAAAAATAACCCTAACTAGCATAAACATAAACACGTTATTTCCATAGCCACGCCAAAATGCGCGGATTCCTCTTTCGAGTCAGAAAGTATTAATCTTCTTTTAATCTAAAGGCTTTGTATGTATCCAAATCAGAGCCTCTTTGGAATATTGTTCCCATGTATGGAAAATGGCGACTTTTATAACTGTTAGCATTCTTGATACCTACCAACACCGCTTACAGAAAATCTTCCTTTTCTTGCCCACCGACAAGCTGTAGGGATATGTATGCCTTATATATTATGTAGTTCCAATGTTTTTACTGCTGGTAGAGCCAATGTAATTCCTACTCTAACAGCTCCCAATAAAACAACATGGGGGGGGGATCGAACTTCGTACTTTGTTCGTGTCTTTATGCCGGGAGTGTCTAGACTGTAAATTCTGCTTTTTGAAAAAAATTTCCGTTTTCCTTTAATCCTCCAAATCAGGACCTTAACAACAAAATAACATTGATTAATAAAAATATCTGTCCATAGGAATATCGGTTAAAAATAAAAAATGTTAAAATATAAAGTGAAAGTGTATTTGTTAAAAATAACTTTAAAACCTAAAATTATATTTGCAGAAATTGTGACACTTTAACAATAAAATTATTTTTCATTTTAAAATAGCTCACACAGTTTTCGTTTTTATTTACTTCAGTGTTATGTAGAAGTCATATTCTTCCAAGTTTGGTCCTATTTCAACGAACTCTCTTTTTTAAGTTTTATTTACCATTATATTTATACCATTATATTATTTGTTAAAAATAGTTTAAACTAAAAAATTGGGGATGCAGATATTTCCGGACTTAGACAAGGCTATAAAGACAACCTTCAAAAAATTTCAAGTAAATGGGTCCAGTAGAACTTGAAAAATCGTGGGCATGGTCACGGGCCAATTTTTTGAGACCCTCCACTTCATCAGCTGCTAATTTTTTAAATTTTCAACTTTTTTAATTTTTTAATTCTTTTCTGTATTTTTGTAATGTTACTAAATAACTTATAAAAAAATGGATAGTAAAAATATTAATTTTTTAAGTCACTTTAAAAATCATCTAAAATTTATGCCTCTACACTAGAATACCCCTTAAATTAATATTGGATTGGAGCGCTAAAAATCTTGTTCAGTTATCTTTGTGGGCGTTACTTTAAAAATAAAGTTCGGCATAGACACAATATATCCATGGCCACAGCAGCTTTAAAAACCTCAGATTTCTATTTTGAGTTTGAAAGTATTTTTTCCACAACGCTAAGCAGTCCTAATTTCATTTAAAGAAGAGCTATTCGCCAAGTCGTGCTGTTTTCTTAATATGTTTTTATTTTTTTTTTAATTTTTACTATTAGGTATTCCGTTAACGTGTGCCTGCAACTCTAACAATTAGTCAGAATAAAGACATTTTCTGAAATAGTTTTAAGTTTAGTAAACATCTGGTATATTTTGCATGATTTGACATGAAAATTCTTATAAAAAAGTATTATTTAATACTGAAATATTTGTAATATTAGATACCAAAATGTCGACACAAAGCATCGTATCATTACCCCCAAAGCTAGAAATGACATCAGCATACTTCCCGTCGTTAGTTGAGCAGTGCAAAACAAAACAGTGTGTAAAAAAGAAACAACCCGCAACAAAACAAGTAAACTTTAACAGTATCGCGAGTGTTATTCCTTTTAGCGATTCCGTCGAATCTTTTGATTGTAATAAAGCTGTCGTCGATAATAATCGTTACGAAGAAAATCTCGAAAAAGAAAATCAGAAACGACCATTAATCAAAATTTCCGAGCAATCATTTGTGTTAAAAGAAAATGAGCCTGTCAATTTAAAGGTTACTTTGGGGCCTGGAAATGTTAAAATTAAAAAGGTAATTAGAATAAAATGCGATTTAATAATTTAAATAAATAAAATGTTTTTGACATTTAAAATATTTAAAGTTTTAAAAGTAGATTTAAAAAAGGGCGCCTCTTATTTTTGTTTATAAACAGTTTTTATAAATATTCTCTTATGTTTTAATTATCATTTCTTTGTCGACTTTAGCCTATTACACGCAATAGCGTAGCCAAATAGGGAACTATACATGTTTTGTTAATAATCCGATAAACAGTTTTTTATATTTTTCGCTGATATAAGCAGCGCTCTTTTACCAACCATCAGATCCTTCACCCTGTAGAATACTTATTAGTTTTCCCCTGCTGGATGGTACTTTAACAACACTACATTTCTTTTATTTTACCCAACCTTTTTTATTGACCAAGTTTCATCCAGATAATAAATATGTCTGTTTTGATTTTGGTACTCTGAGATTTTTTGTAGATTTTTATTTCTCCAACGAATAACTCTGCTGCTTTTCATAATGCCCTGACGTTTGTCAATTTTTTTATATTTAAATCCATTATTTCTTATAAATCTCCACAAAGTGGTTTTAGAGCAGCTAATTATCCCAGTTCTCTCCAGTTCCTTTTTAATATAGCCCAGGGTTGGATATTTTTTTAACCAAATATTGTAACTAGCATGCCTTATAGAATCCAAATAATTTGCTGTTATAATACGGATGAACCACTATCCTTACGATTTTTTCATATGTTTGGTCCATGCGTTATAATTTTATACACTTTACTTCGAGGCATTTTAGTCAAATTTATGATGACTTTGATGGCATTTTACCTGCACTTCTTCGATAAAACCACATTCAGAAATCGTGGTTCCGATTGTCATGAAATACATGATGAGGCCTTTTCAAAATTTCTCACATTTGGGTTTTTACTGTTAGAATTACACGGCCTTAGCATTTTTATTTCTTTTAACGCAAATAAGAAACAATAATTATTAAAACTAAAATAGAAAAGCCTTTATACATGGTGCAATTTTACTACAGTATACCTGTATACCTGTAAATTTTATATACCTGTCCTAGACACATTTATTACAAAATACTGTCTTCCAATTTAGGAATATTTAAATGCGACCCTTCTTTTAAAACACTTAATTTCTACCTGTCAGTAAGAACACAATGGTCTAGGACAAAAAATAGTTTGGGAGCCTATGTAAAGAAATTATCTTTTCGGAAGTCGGTTTACCTTATTTTGAAACGAATCATACAATGGTTGTCCGTCCTTACGTTACTCTTGGGCACTAATGTGAAACCCACTTTTATTAGCATTGTTTAATTGTCCTTAAATTTTTATTCCATACACTAACCGTTTCTGGAGGCAGTCAAATAAAACTTACTGTTTGTTATAAGTGCTCTAAGAGAAAAAATGGGATTCTCTTCACAGCTTCGGGATTACTTAAAGTATTTTAATTTTACTACAAAGTTAACTTAATTTTTTTATTTACATTTAACCTACAGTTAATTTAGGTTTTATATTAATAAATGTGTCGATATTTAAAGTTGGATTATTAGAGAAGTTTGTATCATATATCGACGGGTTGTGAATAACTATTTTTAAATCCTAAAGTGTAAAATAAGTAACTTTTGGATGGTTTCAGACTTGGCCTTTAATTTTAGCGCAGCCTATGATTGGACTTTACTACAACCTCTGATCTTTCTTAAAATGTCCAGTTTATTTTGGATAGAATTTTTAAGATAACCTTTCGCCACTATTGATGATTTGCATTTCAAAATATATCATTAAAACATATTTGTTGACTTTGCACATATTTTTTGTAGAGCCCCGGTTTACAAATAGATCATATTCTTTGTCGTAGCGAGCACTAGACTTTTGCGGCAATAAATTTACAGTAGGGCTTCCTCTAACTAGAAAATGTTTAATTTTTCTAAGCTTTTGAAAGCTGAATCCATGTTTGACTTTATTTTGAGTTGACGGAGCAAGGCAACTTTGTTTTCACAACAATGTTTTGTAAATTTTTATTTAAAATATCGCTGATTGACATTTTGTTTTAAAATTTTAAAGAAACTAAAAAGAAAAATTATAGAAAAAATTTAATTATATTGAAATGGATTTAAAATGCCCCAGTTGTAGATAAAGTAGTTTGTATATTTTGTGCAGGAATGGTTTTAGCGCCATTAAGTAAATGCACTATGCAGTGTATTATATACTATTATATTAAACACTTAATTTTACTACTAAGTTTACTAAACATTTTTTTACGTCCAACATACAGTCAATTTGAGCTAAATTATTAAAAAAGTGTGTATCGTATATTGCTCGGTTAAAGTGTAAAATAAATAATACTGTCCAGAAAAGCTTTTAAGATATTTTTAAAATAATTTTAATATGGAACACTTATAGTACCCGAATTTTACTACCAAAACTAAACTTTTATTTTTTACATTAGATTTTTAGTTCTATATTAATAAAAGTGTTTTTTTTTAAATGGTAATTTTTTATTTAAATTCTAAAATTTAATATATAATGTTATAAATACCAAATAACAATATTCTAAAATTAAATAATAAAAGTGATGATATTTTGGGTTAAATTAATAAAAAACCATGTATCATATATTCGATGGGTTGCGAAAAACTAAATAATAAAAGTGATGATATTTTAAGTTAAATTATTAGAAAACCATGTATCATATATCGATGGGTTGCGAAAAACTACTTTTAAATCCCAATGTGTAAAATAAGAAAAACTGTTTAGGGAAGCATTTCAGATACGTTAAAAATAATATTATTATTGGGCTTAAATATTATTAGGATTTTATAGAATAAACATTACTTAGTATATAACTCTTTGAAATAAATTGTGGCTTTTGATGTAGTTAACCATCAAAAATTAACTAGATAAGCTGCAAATTCAGAAAAATCGGTAAACACGGGCGCTTATTTTAAACTAGAAATTTCTTATAATATAATATTTCTAGGGACGATACTTACTCCAAACAGGGTTAGAACATCTATACGTGCAGTTTTTCTGTCGATATGTAATTCGGTGGATTATAGCAGTTGCAGTCTAATTATTTTAAAACATGTTACTTTTAATTTTTATCTTTGATGATATATCAAAAATTAGCCTCGTATCAAAAAAGTAAAATAAATCTTACAATGGCAATATTGCTTTGTAATAACATAAGACGTAAACGTATTTTTAGGTATTACGTAAATTTGAAAGTTAGCTACTAATCTTGGCGACTAGGGAATTGTGGTCAATTAATAAACCTTAATATATTTTTGTAAAACTTACCTTATGTTATTAATTGATTTTATAGAAGAGTTAAATGCAGTTACTTGAAAAAACAACACAAGTAATAAAACAATGTCTTAATACACTTTAACATAAATCGTTTTTAAATATGTATCCTATATGTCATTAATATCTATATTGGTACTTACATCATAACAAATTTATCATAAAAAGCTAGTAAACTTTTAAATAAAATAAAATCTGACAATCAAAACAGTACTTTAGAGTTAGGCAAGTTAATTTAGCTATTGTCGTGGGTGTTATCTTTCTTACGGATTACTTTAAGTCTATCGCCTCGAATAAAGGCATTGTTGATAAGAGGAATTGAAACGAGGACAACGTGAACAAAGCAAATCGGTAACAAGCTGTAATCAAGATTTTCAAAGAAGCTTTGTAATAAAATAAAATGAGAAATGGGTTTTGCTAAAATAAGGCATTTTTCGTTTAGTCTTTTAGTTGATTTCTACTGTCAAAAGTGGTATAACGAAGGATGGTTTACTGATAATATTGTTAAGATATAACGTAGCAATAATATAACATTTCTTCCCTCTTTTATCCTAATACCATCCCATTAAGGCAAAAGCCTAAGAACTAGGGTAATGCGGATGCTGGGGTTTTTCGATGTTTAACGCATTTTTCCCCAGTTCCTTCAACGTCGTCCAAGCACTGAAACATGCAATTATTGCATTTCACAACGCAATAGTGCCAAGACGGCTGTTATTTTTAAATACCTACTACTTAAATATGTTTTTGCCCATGGCAACAAACTCGTCACCTGCGTGATATGCAAAGACTATGTCCACCAAGCTACCGAAATATTTAATCTTAAAAAAATAAATCAATTTTTTTGTGATCCTGTGATGCGGCTAAATATTAAAAAACTTAAATATATGATTTTTTAATATATTTAATAAACATCTCTAAAAATGTTATCAAAAATTCCAAATAAATAATTTATCTTTTAAACAATACCTGTTAAAATGGAACTAGCAGCTTTAAAAAAAATCTATTTAATGTGTCGTTTGTAAAAAATCGCACCTGTAGAAAATTTTGTGAACTAAAATTAAATTGAATTTTGATATACAATTATGTAATTTCATAGTATCTTACAAACGGTTTTCTATTAAAGGCCGCAGTCAACCCTTAATACTATGTACGGCGCAAATATAACCCAAACGAACATTCAATCTTTATTGGGTAATAAAATATCATTTGTAAATTTAAATAATTTTTAAATATGCAAATGTCCAAAATGTATATACCATAATTTTAAAATAACGTGGGAATAAAAGAAAATGTATTATTTTTTGTTCAAATAGAACTACATCATGCTATGCAGGTTTCGGTAAAATAGAGTCTTAACAAGTATGGTAGATTGTTAGTAGTTTCAAGACCAAACTTTAAACAAGTTTTGCTACGTATAAAGGAAAAACTTAGTAATGACCGGTGAACATGATTTTAAATAAACGAAGCCGGGCAGTTAATTTTTAAATTATCTTGCAATCAAAAAATGTTTAAAAAAAAATAAATGTTTAAATAAAATTTTATATTAATTATTTGTTGATTATGAATAATTAAAAAAAAAACATAGGTCGTAAGTTAATAAGTTGTAAAGTTGGGTTTCATTTTTTTTTAAATTTTTAACTAATCTTTTTGAACTTACCCATCTAAAACCATTAATTTTAGCATTTTACACGTTTTGCTCTGTTATGATCTAACCATAATAATATTAAAAAAAAATATATTTTTTTACAGTGATACTACTAGAAAAAATTGCTCTTTTTACCAAAAAATACTTTTATGTAAGTGCTTGTATTATAAATACATTTCATTTTTCTTAATAACTTTATTTAATTTGTTAAGCATATCCAGAAAAAAAATTCAATACATTAAAAAAATATTTTTGAAGGTAACCAAAAACTATTTACATAGTCTTTGTTACTGCGATATAAATGTTAAAGGCAAAGCTGGGCGACCCTTCTAAGGAATTAACAACTGAGGTCCTTCTTCTGGGGAGCACTCACATAAGAAAAGTACTAGAACTTTTGACATGCCACTGTCATTTAAGGAAACCCTGCAGAAAATCGCTTACACAACAAGCAAACTTTACGGGAAGTAGAAGAAAACAGCCTTACACTCAATCTTGCTGCTGCAATGCCTGACGTACGAAAAACATATACTGAATGGTAATATATAGAGCGGAATTCCTCTTCCTCATGACCATCTTGGTAGAAATCGACTACATCTGATAGAGATAAGCGGACTTCAATAAGAAGAAAAGGGAGCATAATAAGCCAATAGGTTGCAGTGCAAATATGGGTACGCACGCAATCCCGCTTAAACCAACCAACCAATATAAATATACATTTAGACACATTGACATTTTAAGGACTACATGCGAACGCCTTCTTTTATTTTAAATTGGTTTTTAATTGTTTGCACTAATATTCTTTAATAAGATATTTTGAAAAATCTTTAACCAATTTAATTTAATAGACCACCAAGCCACATTATAACAAAAACAAAAAGCTCCCCTTCATAATTCCCTATATTTTTAAAACATTTTATTTTAGAGATTAGAAATACCAAGGGAACAAAATGATATAAGTAAATCCTGTTTTACTTTTTTTAGTTTTATAGGTCAGGAGCGTTATCATCTTACTTTTCCATGTCTGTTATTAGAGGACTTAAAACTTTTACTACAAAACATATTAATTTTTTTATGAAGAACCGTACAACTTTAGCAGCAAAGAAATTACCCAATGGGGTTAAATATCATCCATATCGCAAATCTGTTGCCGCTATCACTTCGCACAAAGAAAATCAGAAATGAGCGGTAATCAAGATTTTTGCTAAAGCGGACAAGGCATTTATTTTAAATATTTTTGTGAATCGGAAATCGCAAAACTTAAAAATTGATTTGCAAAAAATGTTTAAATATAAGAAGTGTTTTAATAATATGTTTATCTTTAATTCAATGTATATTATATTATTATTAATATTAAGATGTGTTTTATGGAGAAAGCTACCTATTACCAGGTCTTTCCAAAGTTAATCTTACCATTGTTGCTTTAGTAATAAAGAAGTTAAATAAAAATATATATTTTTTAAACGGCTCTTTAATATTATACAAAATGTTTTAAAAAAACTTGGTATAACGCTTTAAAGTAGATTCCTTGGCCAAAAACAAGATACAAATGTTATATAAGCATAGCTCCAAAATGGCCCAATTTTAAAATACAGAAGATAAAAGTAAAATTTTTAGAATTGTTTTTAAATTGGATTTTTTTATTTAAATAAACTTGATACAGTTTGAACATTGATCAATGTACACCCTTTAATGATAAACTGTTGTTACTACTATGGATCAGTGAAGTAGTTCCGGACAATTTTATTTTTTTACCATTATTTTTTTATTACTTTTTTAATGTTAATTTATTGATTACTTAGTAATAGTATATTGTTTGAAAAGTTTTGAGATACCTCAATCAAATTTCGGGGTATTCTAACTTTAATATTCAACTTCAACTGTCTCCGCTTTAAAGTCCCTGAAAGAGATCTGAGACGCTCCGACCTATTTAATATACTTTTTTGCAGGACAGATTTGGGACAGAACACACCATTGATAAGAATGCAGTCTGAATTGAACACTTACTGTAAGAACATAAATGTCTTTTCAATTACCCTTAATGTATATAAAAAAAACAAATAAGATCTCATTTCTTAGGTTATAATAGTTAACAAGCATAGCTTATTAAAATTAAAATTATTACACAACACATCCTATCTGTAAATTCTAATGTAAAGACTTAACCATTTTTTTGTAAACCTTGTTTTTAAGAATAACTGTATATAGTGGATACTTTTTTGGAACTTTAGTTCTGTTGTATCCTGAACTGTAAATAAACAAATAAACTTGCGTGGTACGAAAAAGTACCATTTAAAATTACAAAACAATTCCATTTCTGCCAAAAAACAAAAAAATTTTAAACTGTCCAACTTCTGCTAAAGTACATGCACTTAAGCTTCGCTTTATTAATTTTTCGTAAAAATTAAAATTAATATTAATAGGGTATTACCCTTTTCGTACCAAACAAGCTTAAAATTAAAATATCTTGAAAACCGTTTAGTTTATCAAGTTAAGTCGAGAGTACTTTTTTTTATGTAGAACTAAGCAGGGAGTATAATGTATTTAATTATCAATTTTAGTCATGCTATTAAAGTTATAATGAATAATGGTAAAATAATGATAAAATTATCTAAAACTACGCCTCTGGTCCGTAGTAACAATAGGGTATCATCAGAAAGTGTCTTTCGGTTAGTGTTTTAACTGTACCAAGTTTAATTTCAATTAAAAAACCTAATTTTAAAATAAAGGGAAAATACCAGTTCTGAAATTTTTGTGTTCACACCCTGTGTCATAAAAATTGAGCCGTTTTGGGGATATGTTTATATAAAATTTTATCTTATTTCTAGACAGGGAATTCCCCATTAACAGCAAACAGCCTGTATGTTGTAGTTAGTTGTGGTTATTTGTGGTTATTAGGATAATATCTCTCCAAGTCCTAAGTACTTAATAAAAGATGGCTAAAGTCAGGTGGAAGTCCAGAAAATATCGTTAGTTTTTAAGTTTAATTTTGATTTTATATCATTTAAATATACCATTTATTTTATAAAGAATAAAATAGGATACATGGTACTTTTTACATAAATATTTTTAATATTAAAAAATTTAAAGTGACACCTTAAAGATCAACAAAAAAAGTTATTACATTACTATCAATCAAAGATTAACGTAAATACAAAAAAAATATGCATTTCTAAAACCTCCTAAATATTTTTAGTTGCTAAAAGCTATTTAGTTTTATTTCCAAACAAGATTACAAATTAGCTTTCTTGTGTTGGCTATAAAAATACGAAAAGGAATTAACCTTAGAAAGTCCTAAATCAATAAACTCCGTAACGAGGGTTGATTAAAAATCGTATTAATGATTAAAAGAACTTACTAATGAACTACTGGATAAATTTTTGGTCTGGAAAAAAGTAAAAAAGCGTAAAATTAAAACCGTGGATTCCAAATTAGATGCGGCTGAAGTTTCTTATGTTCATGAAATTTTGTACACGGTATCTCAATTTTGTTGTAATTGCAGGGTATTTCGGTTAATATTAGAGATACTTTGTAAAAAAACGAAAGATGGCACTTAAAGATTTTTCATAACTTTTTTTGTTTGGGACCTACAGGGCAAAATTCTACCATCTAAAGTTTCAGTTATTTTGTATCTTACAACAAAAGAAATAACTGATTTTAGTAGGTATTTTTTGTTGAATCCAGTAGCATACTTAGATTTTTTTATTTTTTTTTCAAGATTTAATACAAACATATGGTTTTTCTTATGGAACACCCCATATGTTTTTAACTCATTAACCCAATAGTGTTAAAATATGAAGTTTTATTTTGCTTAGTAAGCGTATTTATATTATTCAATTTGCAATCCATTATGTTCTATGTTCTAATTTTGAGAAGTGCATTAATTTATATGCAATTTTTTTATTTTTGTACTGTGGCATTTCAAAGTTCTTAAATTGTATAATGAGTACGATATATTTTATTTTTCAAATAACCCAAAAGAAAAAATCTAGAATTGATAAATCTAGTGACCTTGGAGGCTACCTTATCGAGCCATGGGTGCCAATCCAATGACTTTAAAAATTATCATTGAAATATGCTCTTATTATTTGTCCATTGCCCAGTTGATTCATAACTGAATTAACTAGGCTAATTCAGCTAAAGAATTTTCCAGAATATTTAAGTACCTATTCGCTAGTAAACTTTCCTAATAAAAATAAAATTTGAGTTTACATCAGAGAATAAAAGAAACCACGCTGAATCCAAATCTGCCTTATTGCTCTGTAGAGAAAATTATGTCTTGATTTTCTCTGAACCAATATCTTCTATTTTGTCTGTTTAATATTTCTGCACTGCTAATAAAGGCTTTACTCGACCATACTATTTTCTTGTAAAAATTATTATCGATATTTAAATTTTAAAAGTACCAGTAATAACAATTTCATCATCGCTCTGCATTCCTAGGATGCAAATTATGAACTAAATTTAATTATTTATGTGACTTTAATTTATGTTTTCGTAGAATTTCTTGAACCTTAGTTTTCGGCACTTCTTTTTGTGCTTCAAAATTTTTGCAGGAACTTTTGCCTTGTATTTTTTACGCTTGACAACACAATAATTTCCTCAACTTCTTGTTGAGGCTTGTCAAATGGGGTTTTGTAATAAATTTAAATTTTTTAAGCTTTGTTTTAAATCTAAACTTAATGTGGTTGACTTTTTTAGGGTACCTAATAAAATAATATAGCGCAATAAACCAACAAGCAAATAAATAATTAAAAATACCTTTCTAGATACATGTCAGGTGCCTGCTTACTATTGTTCGTCGCATCGTATAAAGCATTACAGCATATTATTTATTTTTCTAATTGTAAATTTGGTGCCATATTTTTATATAAAATTGATAAATAATAAATTAAAAATTAAAAATTAAAAATAAAAAAAGTTAATAACTTTAGATAATTATGATAAAACTCAGATATTGCTGTAAACTAAAAAAATATGGATGACTGACGGCTATCTTTATTCTTTTGTTTATAAAGTTTTTATATTATGGCCAACTATGCAAAATTCAATGTTGATTAGTAGTTATTTATATAACGTTCATTGTGGCATTACCGCGATGTCTTAAAGGTGCCGTGAAATAAAGTATATGCATGTTTCGGTGCTTGGATAGCGTTGGCGGAAAGGGGGAATAAAATGAGTTAAACATTTAAAATCCGGCACTCACGGTATCTAGTAGTTAGGCTCCATAAACGAAGTATCCTTATGGCATGAGACTGACAATATGCTTTTCTGTATTTCACTTTTTTATAATTTTTATTAAGTACAAGGTAGGTCACAAATTTTATTAGACTACTTATCAGTTTTTAAAATCTTGGTAAAAGGCAACATGGCGTGGGATTGCTTATTATAATAAAAGCAAAAAATAGCTTTTAAAGGGCTACGCAGCCGTTGGATAAGTTTTTCTAGGGATTGTGTACGTAGGTAAACTTTACTGCGGAAATTTTTAAGACCTTGGTATTTTCTTGAAAAAATATAGTGCGCCGTGTAATAAAGGGCACCATATTATCACATGTTTTTCATTTAATTTAACAAACTGATGTTTTTCTAAAAATTTAAAAGTATTGTAAAGTAAATTTATTTTCAGGGTCATCTTCGAGGTTACCCAGGAAACGCCATGTTATTCGACGATGACCCAGGAATCATGTCCGAGGTAGAAACAAGTTCAACAGGTTTTCGAAGAGGGGGAAAACAAAGAAGCTCTTTGCCAGTAGTTAGGACCCCAAGTAAAACATTAGAAAGGCCTTTGGGTAAGGTTTAAAGTAAATACGAAAAATATTTTAACCAAAACAAAATAGTCTTATTCTAAATGTCCAATCTGCTAAGAACAATGCACTTTTGACCTTGCATTTATCTATCCTAACATAGCTTATTCAGAAATCTTTTTAAGATTAAAAAATGTCACCTATGTGCAGGCTAGTCTTAAGAAAAAATGTTAATTTTCAACTCCAACAGTTTTTATTCCTCTCGTAAAAAGGTGAAACTATTGCAATACAAAAAATCATTTAATATTGCCGCCGATTTTGCATTAAAACATTTTTTTGATATTTGCAGCATTGCCCAAAAACTAAGCAATACCTAACAAATTTGGCAAATTATATTATAAAAGGTAATCAATATTTTTGGCTTGTAAAGACTAGCCAACAAATATTTATTTCCTTTTATTCTGTGCATTTATACTGTAGATTTTTGCACCCAAATCTTTGTGTTTATTGCCTAGGTAAAGATTGTTTTAATTTTTTTCACCTAAAACCACATTTTTTTTACAGTTACATATACTTACATTTCTGTGATCCGAACAGTTTTCAATTTCTAAGGTATCTGCCTAAACTGTAGATCCTGTTGTCTACAGCGATTCTTATATTTCACTACGTACCTCATCCTGTACTGCTCCTTCTTAAAAAGTGTTACAAACTAAGTGCATTATTGCTCACTTTCATATTTTTTGGTAGTAATGTAATTTCAATTATGTTTATTGAGTTAAAGTAAATAATTAAATAAAACAACTATAAAATAAACTTTAATTACATTTGTCAATAAATATTTTTTTGTTTATTTAAAACTTTTAAAGATCTCTTTCTTTTCATCCCAGTCATGTATCTCTTAATTTACCATATCGGTAACCTTAACTTCACGCATTGATAACATGTTACTACATTACACTACAAAACAATTTTTATTTTTAAAACCATTTTTCTTAAAATACCTATAAACTGATAAAGTTCTAAAGAGCGAAACCCCAATTAACTTCTTATAAGTTAATTGTTACCTCGCAGATATACAGAAATTAGTATTTTTAATAACTAACAAACTATTTTTTTTTAATATTATACCATGTTACCTTTTAAATTCATACCATACATTGTTTTTTTAATTCTTCTACTCTAACCCATTTTCCTACGACAATATCCTATGTAAGTAAAATAAGTTTTCTCAAGTAGCAAAGCGGACAAAAATTTCAAAGTTTTAATTTGAAGATTCCAAACGACTCATTATTAAAGAAAAAGTTTCTGAAGCGCATTTAATAGCCTTTTTGAAGCAGTTAAACTTATATTAAAGTTAAGATAGTTTTTACCTTTTTATTCATTTTTACAAATACTTTTTTAAGTATCCAGATAAAAGTGATTAAATGGACAATTAAGATATTATTTGCCTCTTGTGCAGACAATACAAATTTTTGATTTTAGTAAGTTATTTTTTAGAAAAACATAATTTTTTAATAAAGTAATAGTATTAAAAAAAGTGAAAAGATACACTTACTAGACTAAATGGAAAGATGCAATATTATTTTGTAAGTAACATATTTATAAATAAAATAGGTCGTTTAAAAATATTAAATGAAAATAATAAACACTTAAATTTAATTTTTAATCTGCTGTAAAACATCAATAAGAACTGTTAATTTTAAAAATTATAATTTTTATTCTCCTATATGATTCGATACTTATTGGCGAAGCGCAATAATTTTTTTTGCAAATTATTTTTACTTTACGTATTAAGAATTTAAAAAACTATTTTTCCTTTTCCACTTTAACCATTGTTTAAAATGTTGCTTTAAAAAAATACTATTATTGGTAATGGTAAACTCTTGATTATTTGTGTCTACTTTACGGGCATTAACCTCTTTTTTTCCTCTTAAAACAATTTACCCTTGTCTTAAGTCATACAACGTCCATTAAGTCTTAATTTTAACGAAATTTGGCGTGATAGTTTATCATACAAAAAACAAAAATGCAATTTCTTTTATTCTTTTTATTTTTGTTTATTTAACAAATGTTCCGCACCTTTCTAAGATGAAAAAAATTCCAATTATTGTTACGAACAATTTTTTAAAGGGTTTTAAATAAAAATATACCTGCCACCTTGTAGATCCAAACAAAAACAAAGTTGTTCAAAACATACAGGGTGTCCGGAAATGACGATGAAAATTTTAAAGGTACGATTTACATAAAAAGATATGAAAAAAATTCATATTTAAATAGGTCCGGAAATGCTTCCAGAGTGAGCTACAGGCCCTTGAAGATGGTGTCATAAAAGTGGTTTTTATTTAATTTATTAGGATCTACTTACAATACAGGAATTAACTTCTACGTTTAAGTTAGAGTGATTGGAGGTCACTTATTAATAATATTAGGTGACCCATATTACAACCAGTGGCGTGTGAACAAAAGGGTGGTTAGTTATTTAGGGTAATATTTTTTTCGCCGAGTGTATTTTTGCTATCTTTTAAATAAATTATGTTTCTTTGAACATTTTTACGTAAAAAAGGTTTCCTTGGTATAAAGTCGTACAGTCGACGGTTTTAAAGATAAACGAACTTAAAAGCACGACTGCAGTGGGTAAATACAGTAAACAGGCTATGTAATAAAAATAAGAAGATGCTTTAATACTATTTTAAATTTTCTACACTTATTATAAAATGTATAATAACATTGAAAAAGATTTAGAAATGTCGAGACAGCGTTGTATATTATTTTGTTATTGATTTGTTGGTATTTTATTAATAAAATTATTTTAAAAAAAAAATGAGCATTAAAGTCTGTTTATCTCGAAAACCGTCGATTATACGACTTTATATCAAGGAACCTTTTTACGTAAAAATGTTCAAAAAACGTAAATTATTTAAATAATAGCGAAAATACACTCGGAAAAAAATATGACTTAAATAACTAACCACCCCTTTGTTCCCACATCACTGGTTGCAATATGGGTCACCTGATATTTTCAAAAGTGACATATAATCACTCTAACTTATACGTAAAAGTTCATTTCTGTATTGTAAGTAGATCCTAATAAATTAAATAAAAACCACTTTTATAACACCATCTTCAAGAGCCTGCAGCTCCCTCTGGAAGCATTTCCGGACCTATGTTAATATGAACTTTTTTCATATCTTTTCATGTAGAATCGTACCTTAAAATTTTTTATTGTCATTTCCGGACACCCTGTATATTTAAAAACAATTAAAAGACCATTTGGCAAAAAATTAATTGTTATTCAAATATACAATAACAGACTTTAATTTTTATAATTTTGCAAACCTTATTTAACAGTAGGCTTAACTATATTGTTCTAGTTTTAAAATTTAAGTTTTAATTTTATAAATAGATTTCTTTTGATTGAAACAGGAGTAAATTACTCCAATATAAAGCAGCTGCCTCTTATTTTTCAGGTTTAGTATTTCTCCAATATCGCAATGAGACCAAAAGGGCATTACTTCCTAATGAAATTACATCGATCGATACTGTAAAAGCCCTTTTTGTAAGATCATTTCCTAAACAGCTAACTATGGAATATCTGGACTCTCCTAACGTTAAAATCTATATCCATGATTCCTCAAAGGATATGTTCTATGAGCTGGAAGATCTGAGGTAAGTTTAGTAAAAAAAAGGTTGTTAGGTAGTTTAAGTAAAATATGGAAGACAATAAAAATTATGTTAATACAGATAAATATTAGTAGTTATTTTTTCTTTTTATCGAAGACTATATTTTGTTTAAATTTATTATAAAAGTTTTGTGTTTTATTAGAAAATGGACAATTTTGCACATTTTTTGGTTTTTCTTTGTTTCCAGAATTGATCATACACAAATTAGCTTTTTGGAACATGGTAATGGTATATTATTTAACTAGCTTGCGTCCTGCTTTGTGTAAAAAAGGCTTTTTTTGTACTGGTTGCATAATGTTATATTAAATAATTTTATTTAATTTTTAAATTGTTTACGACACAAAAAAGATTATTTTTAACCCAAGTATACCAAAGGTACCAAGAAGAAAAAATAAGCACTGGTTTTGTAGAAGTAAAACCTTGCATCGTCTTGTTTTAGGTCTTTATAGACTGTATTTCTATACTGATGACTGAATTTTTTCAAGTTGCATTTAAACTTTAATTTCTTTTTCAAATTTAAAACTTAATTAAACTTTATTCTTTTTAATAACTTTACAGATAGTATAAGAATATCATTATCTGGAAATTCACAAAGATCATAATGTCATGTTTTGGGTGCATGGTTTAAGAAAAACATAACTAGGGTGTATGGTAGCATATAAAAATGACAAAAAAAGAATGGATTAAAAAAAATCATTTATTAAAATAAATTTTCGGCAATAATCCTTAATTAGTTTTTACTTTTCTTCTTTGAATGGCGAAAGAAGGGGTTAGGAAAAAATGCAAATATGGTAAATTGTGGGCAAAATATTAAATTTTTAAGGGTTCAAAAATTTTAAAAAATTATATTTTTGATTGTTACGGATAAAAATTAAAGTACATTATTTAAGACTTTTTTTTATAAAAATTAAATGAAAGAAGCGGGGGCCTTGTTTGCTGAGTGTAGAGGGAGAGTGTAGGAGAAGAAAGTTTTGAGAAAATAACTACCCAATTTTGGGTTTTATTAATTAGCGGCGCGTGGTTACTGCCTTTTGATATGATAAAAAGTTTACTTAAACTAAATATTTGATCAAATTCATCATGCTTATATTTTACTTATACACCTGTATATGGCGCGATTTAAGAAATATTAAAATAAGTAATATTCGTTCTTCCTATTCAGTCTAATGATTAAGTTCTACCCACAGAGCAAGGTCTATTGAGAAAAACAACAGGCATGAAATCTCCCCCTATTTTTTTTTTTTAATAAACTTAGAAAAAAGTGGTGATCCCATCAAAAAAAGCTTATGTAAAATAAAGGTCAGGCTCCTGTCCAAAAATCTCGATCTTTTAAAGTATTGAGTTCTAAAATTATATTAAGTTCTCTCTAAATTTTTGTTCCGCTCTTTTTTGACTTGATAAATCATTTACTGACTGTCTGTATTAATAAAAAGTACTGTTTGTAATAATAAAAAATTTGTTTTTACAGACAAATCAGTAAAAAACTTGCCAATTTAAAAAAATACACACATTAAATTGTGGACAGAACTTGGTCTTATTTTAAATCTCACTTTACATAAGTGTTTTTGTTGGGATGGATATTTATCATAAATAAATAAATAAATAAGTAAATTAATAAATAGGTAAATAAATGAATAAATAAATAAATAATTAAAACAAATTAATAAATAAATAAATGAATAAATAAATAAATTAATTAATTAAATAAATAAATAAATAAAAACCGTTTTAGTTTAGCTTAACAACGTTAATACAAACCTGGTAAAATTTTTCTTACAGGTCACATCTAAGAGAGATCAGAGATCGATCAGTTTTAAGACTGTTTGAATCAGCTGATGTCTCTGGAGGTCTACCAATGGCGGGCATCGGAATTGCTGGAGGAGTAGGTCATTTTGAAGATCCAAGTTACTTTTCGGAGCCGGAATTTGACTCTGAATACCAGCATCAGCATATTCATAAGAGTAAGGTAAGTTAGAAAAACTTTCAATTATCTTATTCTGTAGTTAAATAGGAAATACTTTACAAAAACCTTTTCAATATATAATTTTTGTAAGTATATGTATGCACATGAATACGCACAAATATAAGTACAAATATAATCGTAAATATGAAATTGCAACTTTTATGCCCTTTAGCAATTTTCTTTTAAACACCTAACAAATAATTTTGTCTTTTTTTATTCAAGAGTCATTATATAAAAAATATAAAATACCGGACCCAAAAATCCACTACTTTGCAGAAAATAAATATAAGTAAGCGAAAAGAGGTAAATTCAATATCTCTTCATTGATCCGGTTTATCGGTAACCATGGTTTGCGTCATTCCTAATTTATGGATATGTTCTATATGGTTGTGGCGCATTCATGTTTTTATAAGTTCTTATTGTGTTTCCTCGCTAGGAAGAAAGTTTTTATACAATGTATAAAAAAACTTTCCTGGCGAGTAAACAAGAAGGTATTAAATTCCTAATTTAGTTTGACTGCAATACACTGGGTAAGTAAAAAGTACAGCAATTTTTAAATATCTTTAAAAGTGCTAAGGCTGTGATTAGGAAATTGGACATGTAAACTTAAACAAATATATCGGTACCGTTGCCAGATTTCCCAGTTTTGCGCTACAGGTAATGATATTGTTATCGTAAATAAAATGTTACATTCATTTTTATTACATTTAATTAGGCGCCATATTTATAAATGTCGTACATTCTCAAAATTCTTCCTCTACTAGTTGCCGAAATATGTCAACATCGCTTTTTTAGTAATAAGTAAAGCAACGCTTAAATATTTTAAAAACTAGTAAAGGTGCGATTATAAAATTTGGTATCTGGGGGTTTTTGAATAATATGCTAAATAAAACCGGTGATATCGGCAGTGTTGTCAGATTTTCCACTTTTATGCTTTACGTAATCTTTTTGTCCTAAATGGAATATACCGTTTATATTTTGAACATTTAACTTAAAATACTTGCGCGTCAAAATTATTGTTTTAAATGGCAAATTATTGTTTTTTAAGTCTGTAAGCTTTAAATATCATTCTTACCTTAACGCTATTGGTGTTTTAATAAATTTTAGTGAAAGAAAAACGCAACCTTTATATTTCAGTAAAAATAACAAAAGCATTTTATTTCAGCTCACAATGTAACGTTTAGAGCAAAACTTGAAAATCTGGCAACGGTGTTGACATTATTGTTCAACTGCGCAGACCCAAAAGATACCTAATTATGTAGGCAATTTTAAAGATATAAAGGTTAAAAATTACAGTGTTCCAAATTGGGGGGGAAATGTATGGGGATCAAAACCACGATAGATAAAAATCGGTTAAATGGGGAAAGTTTTGACAATTTAAAGGGGGTAAGCTAACCCCTTTTCCATGGTTTTATCTATTCGGGTTTTGATAAATTTTGAAAAAAAAATGCATTTTCGAAAATCGGCCATTTTTTTTTTATGTGAAAATTGTTTAAATCTGTAAAAACTTTAAATCAATTTTTTGGTAGAATATGACCAGTAGCCAATTTTTTTTTTTTACGTTTCGAGTTTTTAGAATCATCATCAACTTTATTTTTTTCATATGGACGCCATATTGGATTTTTACGCAGCCAAATAGTGCTTTTTATTCTGATTTCAACAATGTAGAACATGTTATAACTTAAGGTTTAAAACCCCTCATTTTTTTAAAAAATACAAATATTTTTTCAGTTGGTTGTTGGGCGAATGTCATTTTTGTAAACAATAAAATATTAGTAATTAAAAAAGATAAGCTAAACAGATAGTTTAAGAAATGGGTTTCATAACATATATAGCGTTAATACCGTGTTACCGTTTATAATTTATTTTTCTTGGGGCCCATATATTTTTTTTTGCAGCCAAATAGTGTTTTTATTATTATTTCAACAATGTATAACATGTTATAGTTTGGAGTTTATAACCTCACCCCTTCAAAAACAATTATTTTCTCAGTTGGCCTTGATTCCGGGGGAATGTCTTAGCGTTATTATCAAGTTAGCTCGGGTATTTTTTAAAAAAAAAATTTAATTTTTAATATGGTTAATTTTTTTAAAAAAGAAAACCTTGATATTTGCAACGTTATTTCCAAAGAAATTTGAAATGAAAATAGCGGGAAACGTATGTCGAAAATTTTTCCCGGGAAAGGCAGCGTCCTAAACTAACATATTTTTAAAAACTGGTTCAATTCCTTAAATTCGGAATTTTTAAAACCACGACCTAAAAGTACGTTGAAGAAAATCGACCACGAGATGCTGCGTTAACCAAATTTTAAAGAAAACCCAACTCTTCCCCGGGGATGTTGATAGAAATTCCACATACCTGTCAACTATTCATGGGGTAGTTAGGACTATTTAAAAAATTGTTAATATGTTGAGAAATAGGGGACACCTTTGTTTTAGGTCGTTATTTTACATCTTCATTTTAGTAGGAAAAAATTAGTTTAGCCACTTTTCATTTTTTTGTTTTCCTTTTTCAATTAACCCTTTTTAGTGTAGTTTTGTTGTAACCGGTTTTAAAGTTATACTATGTTCGCGAAGGCATTACTGCCGATATCATTGTTTGATTCCGTATACCCGAAAATCCCCAGGTACCCAATATTGTGATCGCAGCTTTGGATGGGGTATTTTTTTCTGTTTTAGGCAATTAGGGTATAGGGATCAATAGGGCTGATCAACTTCAGTTGCTATACCCCGGAACCAGAATCCCATTGTTTAGCAATAAACCAGGCGAATAAACCCAACAAGAACTTTTAAAAACATAAATCCGCCAAAAAACTATGACACATATTACCAGTTAATCAAAATTTAAAAAAAAAGAGATTTTCATTAACAAGTTACTAGGAGTAAGGAGTATTTCGTTTCTGTTTAATCCAATCAAATCAAATAAATCCCAAGTAACACAAGATGGTTCTTTATATAATTTTCTTTTTTATAAAAGTTTTATAAAGGCGTCCAAAGACCTTTAATATATAATAAAAGTGTTAGTTTACACTAAATAGTTTTTAAGCAATATGGCTTTTTAATATAGTTGTAAGAATTTTTTTAAAAAGCTAATTAATATATCTTTTATATATTTTCTTTAATAAGCCTGTATAAAAGGACAACCACAGCTGTTAGAAAGTTTTCAGCCTTTTTATCCTGCATAATTGTTTTTTATAAGGTACTATATAAAGCACAAATAAAACCACAAAAACCTAATTATGCCTTTAAATTTTTAAACCTTTTTATAAAACCCTTATGAAGTAATTTGCGTATGTTTATCCCAATGCTTTATAATTAACGCCATTAAAAAGATTATTTTTAAAGGGCTTTATTGATGTGTGTTTTATACTCATAAGTTTCTAAGAAAACATGCTTTATTATTGGGATATTGTAGTTTTTTTTAAAAGGTTTTTAAAGTAGTCAGCAACGAAAAAAAAATTGCTATAAAGCAGGTACACCCACGTCATTCATCGGCTATTTTGTCGTTTGTTTTCTAAACTAAGCTAAACTCATTGAAATTGACGATGGCGAAAAAGGGGAAAGGTGGCTTTTGGGAATTTGGGAAAAATGAAATCTTAAACGATGACGTGCTATTAGAAGAAGTCGGAACACCTACTGGAAAGTAAAAAAAATATATTTTTTATTAAAGAGATACGAAAATGGCTCACGATGTTTCAGGTTAGCTATATGTTCTTAAAGCATTTAATAGCTATATTAAAAAACAGGCTACCAAACATTTTCCCGGCAGACCCCGGGATACTGCTTAGCACTCCACCCAAAGTATTCGTTGCCGGTCTTTTGGGAGCACAGCCTATTTAGATAAGAAAAATGTATAATGAATTTTAAGACAATTAAGCCGAAACGACAAAAACGTTATATCTACAGAAATAGTTAAAATTATTAGATAAGGAGGTACTGCATAAAATTTTGAATCTTGAAATAAATAAAGGTACATCAAACGTGAAAATAGCCACTGTCTGTTTAATAACGCAATAGTGTGTTGTAGCACCCTTATAAAGCCAAAAGATATAAAACGGGATTAGCGCTCTCTGTACATTATTGGGAAGTTCTAGAGGGTCGCACTAATTCTTTATAAAACTGTTATAAAGCAAACCCATAAAAATAGCTTTTTAAAGGCCGTTTAATAGAATATTTCGCAACCATTTTCATTCTGACCGGTTTGCACGTCGCCATTTAATTTTTCTCAGGATGTTGGGGCCCGCCATTGTTCAAAAGCAATTAAATTGCGTATTATTTTTTTCATGTGTAGCTAGTTTGTGTTTTAATATTTTTTTTCAGGATTAAAATAGGGAAAATTTAACTTGTAGTAACTTTTTAAGGGTTAAAAATAATAAAAAAAACATAAACAATAAATTTTTGATATAATTTTTTTCAATCCAATTTTTAACTATTTTCAAGGCGCTTTGATGAATTTAGAGGTAAAACTATTAATTTTTTCAGAAAAAATCCATCTGCAATAATTTTACATAAGGGAAAAATTTTCCCAAAAAGGGGGTATTATAGTAGTAATATATATATATATATATATATATATATATATATATATATATATATATATATATATATATATATATATATATATATATATTATATATGTATGTATATCGTAGATCAATCTGCTCTTGTTTCCAGTAGTGTTCAAAAAATAAGATTATGAAAAGAATCGGCTGGGGCGACAACCATAAAAAACCTTTTTTAAAAAAATTTTTTTCCAAGTTTACCTACGCAATTTAAATAAAAATATTTATTCAGCAAATTGCTGTTAGCTTGCTGCCGGCTGGTGAAAATGCGCATTCCACAAGCTGTTTAATCGAATATGTAGCCATCTAGTGACATTGTTAGAGTATCTATAAAGTACTCATATATCCGTTTTATTACTGATAAATGTAATACCATAATAAACCTTTTTTATAATGGCAAATCATAACGCTTTAATAAATTAGCTGTATAAAGTGCGCCTATTTTGGGTATATAAGTACTATGTTAGGTTTGATAGAACGTTGTATAGAACAAATAATAAAACATTGGGCTGGATAATTTAGTGATGTAGCGGTTCTCTCAGCTTTTAAAAAGCAAGTTGTGTTACTTGGGATAGTTGTGCGCTCTTCTTACCGAAAACTAAGCAAAATATCCGGTGTGAGACTTTATCCGGACTTTTAAAAAATTTACTATATATCTCAGCTCGCTTGCAAAATTTAACACCTACATTGCGAGGTGCAATATAGTCTCGGTGCGCATTTCTCCTGGAAGAACAATGGTTCTTATAAATTATTTTTATTGGGCTTCGGAATTATGCAGAGACACTTTTAACGC
The DNA here is from genome assembly GCA_019359885.1 of Listronotus oregonensis. Classification (NCBI taxonomy): domain Eukaryota; kingdom Metazoa; phylum Arthropoda; class Insecta; order Coleoptera; family Curculionidae; genus Listronotus; species Listronotus oregonensis. The sequence goes on from JAHBCN010000232.1 coordinate 40,625, forward strand.
CAATTAAGAGCTTACCTGAAATATAATGTGATAATAAATATTCTTTTCAAACAGCCGCTTATATTAAACGGTTTAAATTTATGAAAATTACCTTTTTTTATATGTTTTTTCTTACGTCATTTTCAAATTTAAATGGTCTGATTATAATTGCTCATAAATGTGATTATGAGCGATTATAATCAGGCCATTTTGAATTTTGAAAATGACGTAAGAAAAAATATATGAAGAAAAGGTCTCTCCATTGGTCAGTTGTGTTCGTAACCAGGGTCACTTTATGGGTTAATGCGATATATTTGTTTTAGTTGTTATTACTTTCGTGATACCTAAATTTAAATGACTTTATTTTAGTGTGATCTCTTTTTATTATGACCGTGTATTACACGACAGCTTTAAATTTAAATTTAAAAATGACGTAAGAAAAAATATATGAAGAAAAGGGCTCTCCATTGGTCAGTTGTGTTTGTAACCAGGGTTACCGACTTTATGGGTTAAGGCGTTTTATTTTGTTTCAGTTGTTTTTACTTTCGTGATACCTAAATTTAAATGGCTTAATTTTAGTGGGATCTCTTTTTATTGTGACAGCTTTACTGTGTATTTTTCGTTATAATAAAGCTAGTATATTGGTAAGCATACTTTATTTATTTTTAATTGTTCTTAAGAGTGCATTTACGCTACACCTTAGGGGTCGGGCGAAAGGACGCGGAGACTAACAAACTCCCACTACCACAATTTTCGTATAGCCGCATTAAAAATATTATATTTTATTTAGGTTGTTCCAAATTCGGTGTACGATGCAATGTTGTTTACGATTGCAAGCCTACAGGAGATAACGTTTTTCGGTAACTATTTTTCACTTAAATAACATAAATTATACACCATTTTAAGGGTAAGGAAATAATCCATGCCTCTGCTGTAACGGATTTTTGAAATATGAGTGGAGTTAAGAGAAAATAGTATTTAAACATTAATGATTTTAGGGTGACTTTCACTCAAGGAAATATTAAAAACTAAATATTTAAAAAATATTACAGCAGAAGCCTAGATTAAAGTGTTGTCTCTCATATAGTTTTTGAAAATAATCAATAACTTATACCGTTTTTGAGAAAAACATTATGCTCCAAACCCCAAATCGGATCCAATTTTCGCGGCGCGAATGGACTCTTAAGTGTAAGGCAGAATGACGTACAGGACAAGGTATCAAAAAATGTGTCCAAAAAAAAACCTAAAAGGCACATTTTAAACAACCCCACTTTTAAAACAAATAATTTTTAATTTAGTTTTGTTTCTTAAAAATATTGCAATTTTTGATTTTAAATAAAAGATTTTATAATTTTTAAAGGTAAAAAATTTAGTTTCCTGTATTTTTTTATCTTGGGGCAGTTCACAAAGGATTAAAACCGAAGTACTAATGTACAGGGGGATGTCTTAGGTAAAGTAAGAGGCAGTTTATTGACACAACAGATAAAGATTTTGGAGGAAATGAAAGATCTTGGTAATTGTTTAGAATCCGGCTCCACTTTTTTGGGATGTAAATCAACATGACTAATTTTTTTTGAGTTGTGAAATATTTTTATTCTTAAAATTTATTAAAAATAAAATAATTTTAAACAAAAATTGAAAAATTTAAATTTTTTGATTATTATTATTTTTTTTTTTGAAAAAATAATTTAAAAATTCAAAAATTGATATTTTTGTTTTTTTTTTTAATTTGTCTTTACACGTAGAATATAAAAAAAAATACTAGAAATTGCGATTTTTTTATTTTTCTCTAAAGATTTGTAAATCTGCCGAAAAATGGAAAAAATAAAAGAAGAACATGTCAATCTTTTTTTTGGAATTTTATGGCCAAAAATAGGTGAAGCCCCACTAATGCACAATTACCAAGATCTCTACAGGTAGAAGGTTCCACAGTCCAGATACCAGCTATAAAGAAATGAACAATGTGGAAAGGACCTTTTTAGTTGAGCTTTAAAGAGTTACACAAAAGTAGTATTGTGTGTTACCATTTTGGAAAACGCTAAGAAAAAACTAATATTGGATAATTTTACTGAGCAATAAAAAAATCCCTCAAAAAAGGCGACAGGTGCCCCAGCTGTGAGCAAGAGTAGAAGGGGTGGTTATTAAAAGGCAAAAATGGAATGAAGAATGCTTTTAAAAACAAACCAAGTGTCATTAAAGAAATGTTTATTGTGTGTCGAATCTTGTGTGTCAATTAAAACCATTTTGTTAAGTAATACTCAGGATTCTACAGAAACAAAAACAGTTTGGCATTTATATATATATATATATATATATATATATATATATATATATATATATATATATATATATATATATATATATATATATATATATATATATATATATATATATATATATTAAAGTAGTCAAATATTGCATCCCCTAATTATTTTAGAAAAAATGCTATTAGGATTTATTAAAGAGCACAATAAGTTCCACCCAAAATGTCAATTTGAGTATTTTTCAACCAACCAGTAAAGAGTAAACTGCTTAAATACTTCTGCAACGTAGTATCTCATTATGCACCCTGTACTCTAGAAATCAATAATAAAAACACCATATCGATTTATCACTGACAATTTAGATTATTAACTTATAATGTCATTGCCAACACTGAACAATTTTATACGGGAATTTCAAAAGAATCCTGCATTTCATTTTAGTTTACAGCTAATTCCAACACAGGCACTCACAGTTACGCAAGGCAAGAAAACAAATTTGTCTACATTTAAAAAAATTAATTTATGACAAAATATCAGGATTTAATCAAATGCTCAAATATTATATATATATATATATATATATATATATATATATATATATATATATATATATATATATATATATATATATATATATACTATTAAACTCTATTTCTTACGTTGGCTAATTGGTACGTCGATATTCTGGCACATTCAGCGGAAATAGCATTCCTTAGCTGGTCTAAATTTTCATATTTTTTATTGGTATAAAGATTAGTTTTTAAATGTCCCCATAGAAAAATCGTTTGGCGAAAGATCCGGAGACCTGGCTGGCCAAGATATTGCGTGGTTTGGGCCTATGATGTCGTTATTAAATGCGTTGTTCAAAGTATTCGCGCACAGCTCTAGTACTTGTGCTGGGGAGCCATCCATTTGATACCAAATCTCTGATTTTCACGAGCCAGGTTGTTCAAAGCAGGCAAAATTTGGTCCTCTAAAAGTTCCAGAAAGTACTCCGCATTCAAATTTCGGTCAAGGAAAAATGGTCCAAGGATATGGTGGCCGAAAATTTCCGCCAAAGCATTAATTTTTTGTGTATATTGAGTTCTTGTCTCGACAATCGATTTTGGTTTTCGTTACCCCGTACCGGCAATTTTGAATGTTGGGTTCGTTGTTCAATGTAAAAGTGCATTCGTCAGTAAAGCAAATATTTTGTAAAAACCTCTGTCAGTGTTTGCCCCTCTCCATCATCTCAAATGAAAATTCATATCGTCGTATTTCGTCTCCGTCTCTTAATTCTTGGTGTCTTTCGTACTTGTAAGCGTAGTATTTACATCTTTTTAAAATTTGAGATATTGTGGTATGGTCTTGTCCAGTAATGTCCCCCCAGTTGTCTCGTGCTAATGTTTCCTTCGGCCTCCCTACACAAAGTATCAGTCTAAATCCTCTCTTTTGTACAATTTGTCTCTGATTTTCACGTCGATTTTCTTTACATTTGCAATTATTGATTACTGTGCCTGTAGTTTCAAATTTTCTATCGTCCGTTCTATTGTCGATTTACTTGGTATTGGCCTATTGGGAAAAATAGGCTGCAAACATGTCCGCTACTCTTCGATAACTATTTCCCTGATAAAACCATTTTATAATAGTGATTTTTTTTTTATTTGATTGGTCTCATTATTTAAAAATGATGTGACATTGATCTGATAACTGGGAGTAAGAGGTTAAATAATTTTTCTGCTATTTTATTATAAACTTCTAATAATACAGGGCGCTAAGAAGATAGGAGATTCGTAACTTATTTTAGCATTTATCTCTTACCTGGCGGACTGAGAAGAGCTGAAATTTGTACACTGGGTACAACTTTTCGTGCTCTTTAAAAATCCTAATACCATTTTCTTCTAAAATAATTAGGCGAGCCAATATTGGCCACTTCAAAATTTACATGGGATTCCCTATGTCCCGCTCGACGGAGCAACACCCGGTATATATATATATATATATATATATATATATATATATATATATATATATATATATATATATATATCATATATATATATATATATATATATATATATATATATATATATATATATATATATATATATATGAACCCAATTTAGATATACAATTATTTATCACAAATTACAATAAATAAAATTTGGTAAAAAGAATTGTACAAAATTATATATCACAAAAGAATAATTTCTAAGTAAAAATTTATTTAAATCCATTTAATCTACAGATCGCCTGTCTATATCAGAAAACTTCCAGTTAGTTAACATTTTCTTTTAACATTTTTAAATAGGCGCCTGTAAACTTATAATTGAATTTTCTAAGTATTGCCAATAAATCTCGCTTTTATAATGATAAAACTTGTAAAATACGTATTAATTTTAAATTTTGTTTTATTTAAACTTTACAAACAACTTGCTTTTATATTTTCGAGGTACTTCGGTTGACCTACTTTTACGATACATAAAATATTCGTATATAAAATTGGAACACTACGGTTTTACTTGAAAATTTCTGTATAAACTTAAGATTACATCGTTGCTCTATATTGTTAAATTGCAAAATAAAATTGAAGTAAGGTTAAGTGTTATTTGGTTTAGAGATGGTTATTGTACACTAGGGTTTCTTTAGGTCCTCAGCAGGCGAATAAAAAGTAGCCTTGTTAAACGTCCCCATAAAATTTAAAAGCCTTTAAGTTCAATTTGCTTGAGGGAATATCATAAACGACAGCAGTTCAAAAATATTGGTTTGTTATGTCCTAGATTAAGGATAATTACTTAAAAGGGGTTTTCTGGTGTACAAGTTTTTTTTTGTAATTGTTTTTAATACCTTATATTATTGACAATATAATATGGGCGAAACCGTTTTGCGCGGAAATCTTTTCTTATAGTCGAAATACACGATCATCGGACCGGTTTTCCCGTATAATCAAGCGCATTTCCAAAACTTTAAACGCGATTTTCCAAAACTCCCAATTTTTTTGCTGGTCGCATGAATTGCTGGAAAACTACTGTACCGATTTTGATGCCTCTCTGCCATTTTGTAAAGAATGCTATGCTTGCAAACTTAAAAGTTAAAATTGCTTTAAAATTTTGGATTTTACGTATGTATAAATACAAAAAAAACTCGATGTTTTTAAACTTTTTTTTTCAAATGGCCGACCATAGCTACACTCATATATTTTTTAGTCTGGTCTGCTTTAGACTTCTCAGTTACCAAGTACTCCCGCCTACCTGAGCACGGGGAGCATGACCTTCTTCGACGCCATTTTATTCAACGACGGTTTAGCCTTTTCGGGCGAATTCTTTTTAATGTAGCTTAAAGCTTACTTTTTATTTGATTCCACCTTAAAAAAAAATGTTAAAATTGAGGTAAAAATCGGAGCTCCAAACCAGAAAACCCCCTTAATTGATTACAGAGCGATATTACTGGGTAGACGGTAAGTCAGCCTGAAAAATGTCTTTATATATACACAGGGTGTAATCTTAAAATGCGTCGTTCGGTTATTTATTGTTTTTTGGTATTAGTCAGACACTATAAAAGTGAATGTTTATAAAAATCACTTTATTGATATACATTTTTTTTATTTTTTTATATGTATTAGTAACTATATTACCACCCCCAATTTTTATCCAGGCACTTGCCAGAAGATTGCCAGCATTTAAAATTCGTATAAAATAATCTAGTGATCAGTAATACCTGCCTAAATATTTAATTAAAATAGATGCTGCTGATGTACAACTTCTAATGGCATATGTATTTTTCTGTGCATAAACATATTCATTGTGCAAGATGTTGACTTCAAATCCCGTAAAGCACGCCGTTATTTTAAATAGTTTAAACTGTTAACTACACATCACATTTCGACAATACACACAGGAAACAATAAAATACCTTCTTGCCTTAGCAGCCGTGTAGAAAGTTACCCAAATTATACATTGACATTTTGAAATAGGTTTTACTCATTTATTTATATTTTACAAATTTCTATTGAATTTAAATTTATTATTAAGCATCCACAGTACTCAGTTCTGTAGAACAAAGAATCATTTAGCCTTGTGAGTGCTACCTTTTGAAAAGACATTAATTGGCAAAAAATATATAAAATCCATAGCTACCTCAGCTTCCAAACAGCGTGAATTTCTCTTTGGGCCAGAAAGTATTTTTCTAATATGTGCATGAATCTTAAAACAGACCAACACAGCTTGTCGACGGGCAAAAAAGACGAGAGCGACAAATACCCTACAAAGTGTAGGTTCTTTCTTGCCCTTCTATAGGTATTATCAAGACTTCTGCGTTAAAAAATCAGCTAATATAACTTTTTTTCTAGTTGCTACCAATAAAGCAACATATAGTGCCATTTTTATTCATCCATTTACAGTCCAACTAGGAAGACCGTCTGGACTGTTAAAGCTGTGATCTACAGAGATCTTTTCTTCCCTTCAAAATTCCAAATCTTTAAGTCTTTGTTAATAAACTACCTCCTAGTTTACTTTAAATAACTACAGTATGTTTGTACTAAGGATTTAAACTTTATATAAAAAAACGCTTTAAACGTAACAGTTTTTTTTTCTAAAGCTGTGTAGGTATTTATTTTGATTTTAAAGTTAAATTGAAATAAGGATTAACTTTGACGAATAGTTTTCATGAATGTTTTATTAATTACAGCATATATTTAGATTAGTCTATAGTAGTCAGTTTTGTAAACTGAACTATTAGGCTTTTTAGTTTATTTACAAATATTGTAATTTTTAAAATTTACTGAAATAACTAAGCAATTAAAATTAGGTAAGCCATTATCTAGATGCTGCCTCCAAAATCAACGCTTTAATGCAATTTACAGCTTTAATAATAAGTGTTAACCCATCGAATATCCAATTTTTAAAAACACTTTGGGCATATGACAAAAACCTAATAATTTGACAAAAGTCACTTCCGGATGCCTAGCAGAAATAAATTGCAAACTCCACAATAAAAACAAATTCAATTTAAAACACATTAAAATATATTAAATTCCTTGAACACCTAAATTTCCTTTTAATTCTTTGTTAAAATTTGCTTTAATTATAACTTTGTTTTACGCAAATTATTGCCGATTCAGCACTTTCATTTAAGAGTTTCAATTTGAGTTGCAGCCACTGTAATGGAATTTATTTGGAATTTCAAGTCCATTATCGTTAAAATGCGAAGCTGGATTAATCCAATAATTATTTTACTCTAAATGTTTTATATTAAATTAAAATTTTGCTTAGTATTTAATCTGGTTTATTTACTTTAACTTATTCCTTATATTAATTTAGGTTCCTAATTTTATTCTAAGCGAGTAGTACAGGGAACATGCGGAATAGGCACTTATTTTTTTTTTTTTTTTTTGAAAAATTTACACCTGCTACCGTAAGACCATTGGACAATTTTACTTTAAGAGTTAACCACAGTAAACTTTAGTTGTTCCTTCCGCCTAGATAGGTAAACAAAATTAATAAGTGGATTGTTTTGACAGCCTATATCTGATTTTCTTTCCTTTTTTTTTTAAATCAATTTTGGGTGTAATATTGTTGTACCGAATACTTATCGTCTGCTATTTGAAAGAATTTTCAGAAAACGCGTTCCTATGGAAAAATTTTTGGAAATTATTTAAACACTAGGAAGATTATAAGTGATTATTTTACGCAGACCGCAAAATATTTAAGGAATTTAAAGTGTTGCTATCAAGTATACAGGGTGCCACAGATTCGAGTGCATGCATGGGGATCTCGGAAACGGTAAGAGATACGAAGTCGGTTAAATTATTGCAAAGTTGTGCATTTAGGTGCCTAACAACATGCCGTTTATAAAGTTGTAAAATTCTGAGTACTTCCGGAGATATCCGAAAAAAACCAAAATTTGCCGATTTCCGTACAACGCACACAGGCGAAAATCGGGGAAAAGCCGGCCATAAATAGTAGTAGTGCTGATATGAATCTCAAACATGTTTAATCGTAAGAAAATGTTAAAACTAAGATAACACGTTCATTTAAACATTTTTTAAAGCCTCCCCCTCCCCTTGGGTTCATTTATTGCATTACATAAGCGCTGTGTAAGTCCCTATTTCCTTAAAAAATAAAACTCTATGAAAAATGTTACTATTATTATTAGACTGTTATTATTTTAACAATTTAAGCAGTTAAGAGTTTAAAATTCATAATAAGAGCGTTTATTTCGGCTCGAATTGAAGTTGGATTGAGGCACTTAACAGAGGGAGAGAGGTAAACCATTTTAACAGAATTGTAGGATTGAGATAGTTTATCTTGCATTTTTTCCAAATTGACTTGCCTTTGTCACTGTTGAGTGCCTCAATCCGACTTCAATCTGCGCTGAAATAAACGCTTTTTGGACTGAAAATTTTTGAAATAAAATCCAAAATGACAAGACTTTTGATATACCTGAAGTTAATAAAATTGCTTATTATTAATTAAATAAAAGTTGTGATTTGTTTGTTTTTTGTTCTATTTAATTTTATAACTAACTTTTGTGTGTAAAAATAAGAGCAATTTAAAATACATGTTAAGAGTAATATATTTAAGTATGTAAAGTATATATAGACCTCACTTAACAATAACTTTGTAATAATAATAAAGCCTAACCTATCTTAATAATTAAAATCAATCAATATCTTCACAATCACTTTCATCAGCAGAAACTGTTGGTTCATCAAAAATGCCAAAACTTTGAAGGGTACTGTTTAAGCTTTTTGCAGATGATTTTTTCATATTGGAGATTAAAGGATCAGAAGATATTAAAAGATTACAAAATATATCCTCCATGTTTTGTTTTCTTGAAAACTTCTGTGCATGAAATTCTCTGAATCTTCTGAAGTTTCCAATTGGAACCATAAAATATGATATTATATCAGAACTGTGCATTAAGATTTTATGGATTTGAAGTTGGCATATTGTACCACGGATAAAATTCAAATTTTCTGGCCGTCTCATGACAGTAGTCCTTAAAACTATCAATTTTTATATGAAAACCACTAGAAATTGTTAATAAAATTACTCTGAATCTAAATATCAAATCTTGATCAATGTCTGTAATTTCCGAAGATTTAGCAGCGTTCTCAAAAAAACGGCGAGCAGTGTTGCTCCAAAATTGAGACCGTAGCTTGAATAATTGAATGTTAATTCTAAAAACTATATTATCAATAGCTGTTTGGATTATAATTTATATTTTGAAACTACATGAATGATTGTTAAAACTTGTTTCTTTAATTTTAGTTCAATGTAATTAAAAACAATATATTTTAATAAGATTTCGCCATTTAAAATTGGTCGCCATATTGAATTTTAAACCCATATGGCAATTTTTTTATTTCTCTATTTAATTTTCTATAAAATAATGTTTTATTTTATAAAATTGATTTATTCTTTTAGTTAGTAGGAGAAAATTATTTGTTGCGTTTGGGACCTACATTTTATACGAATTTGGACCCAGACCATAAATCTTTAAAAATATTTCCTTGTCAAGATAGCAAATTATCGCAGCAACTTAAGATGGGATCAAACAAAGGACTTATTAAACAATAATTTAAAAGCTAATTTAAATGCGGGAAATTACGTGGAAATCATACTTTTACTTAGCAAAAGTGAAAAATTAAAATTAAAAAAAAAAATTAATTGTTAACTTTTCAGAACACCAGTATAAAAAAACGTAAAGAAATATTTTAAATAAATATTATTTTTAATATTCTACTTACCACCAGCAATAGGCTCCATAGTTACTTTACAAAATTTTCACCCACACTTTGCCGAAAAACTGAATATAAATTACTAATTTTCACAGGCGCTTTTGAATCACAATGAAATAGTCTCCACGAACATCAGCTTTCAACCAGTGGCGGCTCGTGGGTTAAAAAATAAGGGGTTGTAATTTTAATGGTTATTTAAAAAATAAATAAAAAAAACCACAAAAACTTAATGTAAATAAATAGATATACAAAAACTGTAATAAAATCATACAAGTAGCTCCCTAATGTTACACATATAACCAAATAACAAATTTTACTTCAATAAATCGTAAATTAGCCTGCGAGATAAATAAAGGTTTGCAGTGGGACTGCAAACCGCATGCCGCTTATGAGACTAAATTCAGCGCCCAATGCCAAGATAGGCAACTCCATATACTTACGCGTACTCGTAATGAATCCAATTGGGTTTTCATTTTGATTAAACCCATCGCATCGGCATCGGCTTCAGGGGTGCGACGCGACGCGATGCGCGATTAAATTAATGATATTTTAGCGACAGCAGTCAAAAATTTTTTATCAATTTGGCTGTTATTTCGAAATAACATTAATAAAACAATAAATACAGATGTTCGAATAAATTTTAAAAAATCTGTAACTATGTAATGATTAATATATAAAATATATATATATATATATATATATATATATATATATATATATATATATATATATATATATATATATATATATATATATATATATATATATATATATATTAAAAATATTTTATATATATACATATATATATATATATATATATATATATATATATATATATATATATATATATATATATATATATATATATATATATATATTTAAAATTTTATTTTAAACCTTTGGGGGTTGCGCAAACCTGCAAACCTAAGGATGGAGCCGCCACTGCTTTCAACTAAAATATTTCTGCAAGTGACAAGACTAAAAAATAAAAGGGTGATTGTTTATTATACCCAGGTAACTAGATAATGAAATTATACTCAGAATAGGCCTTAATTGAGAAGTTGGTATTTCGATTTATGGCCGGGTTTTCCCCGAATTTCGCTTATGTGTGACGTCTTCGTTGTTACCATCATCAACTTTATTTTTTTAAATACGACACTCAATTGTTTATTGCATTTTTTGAAGCAGTTATAATCCCAATTACAAAGATGTATAACACTTAAAGTTTATCAGTTAAATAAACATATTTCCATAAGAGACAAAGTTAGGACAAGGAACGCACATCATTTCTTATAGGGGCGTTCCATATTTGGTCATGAAATTAAGTGCTATACCTTTTTTAATTGGGATAATAAGGGGTTCAAAAAAATTAAATAAAAAACTCAGGTCCGTATTTAAAAAAATTAAGTTGATGATGGTTTAACTCAACGAAACGTCGTACGGAAAATCTCTCAACGCTATTTTGTAGAGCTTAAAAAGTGGTTATAAGAAAGTGTCTTTTGTTTATCCATATCTCTTTAAATAACGTCAGATAAAAATAAAAACGAAATCGGCAAATTTCAGTTTTTCCCGGATATCTCCGGAAGTATCCGGAATTTTGCAACTTTCTAAAGTGGACATGGTTGGTTACGCAAATACACAACTTTGCCATAATTTAACCGACTTCGTATCTCTTACGGTTTCCGAGATCCCCATGCATGCACTCGAATCTGTGGCACCCTGAATACATGTGATAGGTACTGGATCTAGGATTTTCTGGTGTATTTTTTTTCCGCTGAACACGATTCTTGGGGGTCAAAAAGCAAAAAAAAAAAAAACAAAAACCGACACGGTACATTTACCGGCAGAAACATGTTACCACGGAATATTTGGACTACGACTATACAAACTATAAGAAATAAAAAAAAAATATATAAACCATAGAAGAGAGCTTTTCAAATTGACTATAGAAAAAGTAATATTAACATTTTTAATGAGAAAAATAATAAAGGAGATATAGACGAAAATGTAATTGGGACAAAAAATTTCAGTCCATAATAGGATTTTTTTTTATTTCTGTTATTTTTGGGTTTTATTATAATATATCATTTATTTTATGTATTTGGACCCAAGTCATTTAAAATTGGTAGAAAAAATCCAAAAATTAAAAAAAAAAAATCTGCAGGTATACCTTGAAAAAATCCTAAAAATTCGGTTTTTTGATTATAACTTGAAAAGTATTGCATTTAAACAAAAAGTATATAAAACTTTATCAAGGTTTTTTAAAAATACATAGTTTATGTCAGATAAGGTTTGTGTATCTTTTATAGATAGATAAGATATTAACGTTTTAAATTTTAAAAAAAAAGGTAAATATATAAGTTTACGCATTTTCTCCATTTTTTGCTGTTTGATCCCCAATTTCAACTTTAAATTCATGTATAGCGGAAAAAAATATGCAAGAAAATCATAGTCCGACACCCAGCACACACCATTTTTTTTGGACTGTGTTATTAGTAACAAAAACAAAAAATTGAAATGTATGTACTTGGTAGTGGGTATGTCGCAAAAAACACAATTTTTTAAATGTGTATGTTTTTGTTAAAGTTTGGTAAATAAGCCTAAAACTCAATTTAGACAATTTTATCAAATAACTGTTTTTGATATTTAGTATCGCATTTATCAAATTTGCGGCCATAACAACCAGCCTAAAAATATTTTTTTAGAATATTTAACATGCACAATGGATTAGCGAAAAAATTTGTAATTGTTAAAACTTGCGGCCCCACCTATTTTGAACTGTAAAATCAACATAAATATTTTTTTTTGAGTTGTCATATATTTTTAATCTTAAAGTTTATCAAAAATAAAATAATTAAAAAAATGTCAATATTTCGATAAAAAAATAATAAAAGTATTTGAAAAATTTAAATATTTAAATTTTTGTTTTCTTTTTTTTTTATTATTTGCCTTCATACGTAGAATATAAAACATATTACTAGAAATTGCTAAACTAAAATAAATGCATTTTATTGACGAAAAACTTAAAAAATACCAATTTTCTTATTTTTGAAATAAAAATTACCACCGATTTTTTTTTATATTTTTCCAAAAAGATTCGTAAATCCGTCGTTAATTATAAAAAAGATTTAAAAAATAATAATATTCCCAGTTTTCAATTTTTTATGGCCAAAAATAGGTGGGGCTGCGATTCCAAAAATTACTGAAAACTTTTTAAAAATATCTTTAAAACAAAAATCCAATGTTTCAAACTTTTTTGACCACTCTGTAAACAGGATATATACGAGTATAAAATTTTATGATAGATTTAATACAAAAAAATAGGTCGATTTAAATGAACTTGTTAAATCTAAAACTGCTTATTATATTATTCAAAAACATTTATTACGATAAATAAAACACCAAATAAAAAATTCATATTTTTATTTCTTCGTCCTCACATTTTGTTGTACACAAAAACTATCTAAATATAAATATTATGACAACATGACAATTCGCACTCGGCAATGAAGATGGCAAATGAAGATGATCTAAAACTAAGTTAATATTTACATGTCCATTTAAATACTTACAGACTTATAGCACCAAGTTAAAACATTCGACACTGTGGCACCGCTGGTGTGTAAAACGCACCGGAGAATAATTTTTTGGGCACTGTTCTCCATCCAAAAACTAAAGCTTTATCGAATGGTTCCTGGTCACATCCTGAACAAATATTCATTACCGCTTTAACTTCAGCTTCGGCTGGTTCTCTTCGTCACTCTGTTTCTGTTTTTGTAAAAATTTGGGTTTGGGTTTTCGCCAATACCAGCTAATCCGTATAAAAGACTTTGCTGATATCTCGGATTTTCTACAGGCGGACTTACAAAGCTGTCATCCAAAAGACTTCCACCTGCTAAAAATAGTTCTCTTTTTTTGTGTTTTGAGCTGGAAGTTTCCCGTTTCTTAACAATTTTGTCGCCAAACTTGGGTTCCTCGTTTTCTTCGCTAGATAAGTCATCATTTTGTCTCTTAAACAGAGAATGTCCACCGAATACATTTGTATTGTCAATGTATTGCACATTCGCAGGGTTGCCTCTTCCACCTTCACTACTGATAATGCCTCCATTACCCAAGCTAATTGATTGGGTTCCAAAGGACCCAGCTCCTTGTGGTAACAAAAGTTGCTGTTGCCGCGGAGACGGTTGCTGCTGCGCTTGCTGGGGTATAAATTGGACAGTTGGAATACCTAACTGAGACACAGGAGCCTGTTGAATACCTTTAGTTAATTGCTGTGTCACTAAACCTCCAACCAACTGTCCGTTGGCGTAACCAACATTATATTGTTGTCCTTGAATAAGCAGGGGTTGTTGTCCAGTCGCAAAGTTAATTCTAGTGTTCCTATTAAGTTGTCCACCTGTAAGTAGTGGGTGGGTTGCTACTGGACGGGGGCTAGTAGTGGTGGGTGCGGGCGTAGTAATCATGTTTCCTTGGTGGTCGTACTGATGAGCGTGGTGGTGTTTGTGATCTTGTGAGCCTTGCCAGCGGTTAATGCTACACTGTAAAGCTGTACCATGGTTATCTGGCCCAACATTCCCCAGCACCTACAAGAAAAGAACATTTATTTTAAAATTATCATAATTTACAATATTTAAAAAAATAGTGCTAATAAATTAACAATATTTTACTCTTTGTTTTTTTAATTGGTTTGTTTTAATTTAGGAAGTAGTATTAAAATATAAGAGACATCTTAAGAAATTTAACTGATTCAATTATTTTTAGACTTTAAATAACAGAAACTGGCGTATTATTAAAGATCCTACACTAATGATGTATAAATCACCTATAAAATTTATATTAAATCAATGATTTTAATTAAAAAGCAATTAACAACCCTTAAACTTGTTTTTAAACTATATAATTAAAAAGCAGTAATAGGTCTAATGCCTGTATTTAGTTTTCAAGTTTATAATCTACTTAGTTAAATACTTTAACCAGCTTTAATTAACCTATAAATTTATTAATTTTAATTTATTTAGACGGTGCTAGAGCAGTGTACTATTTTTAAAATCTGATTTATTTTAAGTTCTAGTTAAAATAAGTATGAGTATATGTATTTCAGCATTAAATCATTAACTGAAAAATGGCGTATGCTGTAACGCACTAAGCATTTAAATATAATAATATTTTAATGGTAATGAAAACAATACATGGTTTTGGTAATCAAATAAAAAATCAAAACAGAAAAAAATTCGGGTATTATTATTAGGACCAATAAATCTAAACCAAAAATAAGTATTTAAAAAAAATGGCAAAACTCGTTGATTAGTATGTAGTCATGCTCTTTTCCACGAAAGAAATATTTATACAGTATGTCCCCAATTCGAGATAAGATGTTATCGGTTTTTTTTTAATAACATATTAAGTTATTTACAAGTTCCTAACTTTTATATTTTTCTTCCGTGTCGTTTACGACATATTAAATAACAAAAATTTACTTAAAAATTAAACCACATTTATTTATTGATAATATTTCTTTAGTAAATGCTGAAAATTTAGGGTGAAGGGTTTTCAACCCTCGAGAATCGATCCCGTTTATTTCGGAATCCAAAAAAAAATGTTTAAACCTCTTTATGACACACTCTGTATATGTAAAAGTCACTCTCGATGACGTAAAATGGTATTGCAAAGAAAACAGGTCCTATAATATTTTTTTTTCCAACCGTTAAAAAATTTGACATTTTTGTACTATTTTCAGGTGAAAAAGCTATCAATTCTCATACCGTACAAAAATGTGCTCGTTGCTTAGCAACACTTTTACTCCCAGAATAAAAAGTGCCACTTTTAATCCTAGAATTGAAAAAAACTATTTTTGAATAACTTCATGTATTAATTTTGACTTGGTTGGAGAAAAAATAGTATATATCATACGGACTAGATGCACTTGTAATCCTTATTATATAATATACTATTTTTTTTATATCGGCATCCTAAATTATTGTAACAGGATGGCAGCTGTCAGTTTAACTTAAAGCTTTAGTACTAAAGTATATATGTAGAAAGTATCTTAAGGAAAATAAACGACTTTAAAAATGAGAAGAATATAAAAAAGTCTGCAGGCCACAGGTATCACTGTTTAGACAATTTAGGAAAGAGCGTGAAAAGTTTGGGGCTTGTCCAAATGGACAGAAAAAAAAATGCACTTAATGTTCTTCTTTTGCAAGCTGCAAAAAAAAGACATAAAGCTACCTGTAAAAGCTGGTCACGTTGACAGGGAAATATGCTTTATGAACAGAGTGGGTTTATCATCGGACGATTTTTTATTGGATGAAATTAAAAATGCTAAAACTTATAAGGGAACCCATTACCTAGACATAAAAGCACTATTTGCACTAGGATCAGATTTATAATACGTACAGAGTGGTTCATTGGGAAGAAAAACCTTTTCATAGTTATGTAAAAAACAAACGTTAAATTTTTTAATAAGGAATCTATAAGTATGTATCTACATTACTCAAACAGTTATTTATTTAAATATGATAAATCATATTACCCTGTATAAAATAAAAACTAACAATAACGTTAAAAAAGTACATTCATTACCTTTTGGTGCATCTTTTCCCTCTTGGAACCCGCCTCCTAGTTGAGTTTGTTCTTGTCCAGTAATGGCTATACCTCCAGATGGAATTATATGTCCGACTAGCTAAAATTGAATAAAAACTTAAGCATTTTTGAAGTTTTAAAATATTAAAATAGATTTTAAAAATTCGTATCACGATAATTCTTTTTTTTTTCCCTTGAGATCAGCGAAGTTAAGCAACACCCTTAAATGTTAGTAACTGGATGGGTGACTAAAACTAAAATTTAAATAAAATGGACAATACGGCAGTATAAGCAAAATCAAATAAACATTTTTTTTAAGTTTTACGCCAAATTGACTGCTTTTTTCTATTTCTTTTGTTGAATACTAAACAGATTCGCACAATTTAAATGTACCGGGTGTTCCACTAAGAGAGGTAGTCGGCTATATCTCAGAAACTACTAATGGTATAACTATCGGGAATTTTTTTTTATATATAAAAGTAAAGAGAAATTGCTGGAAATTATTTTAATCTGTGGGGTGCTACTGGGGCTAAAGGTAACAACAAAACATAAAAATAAATTTTCAAAATATTAATAAGGTGTATCAATAAGTGGTCCTATTTTATTCTTTAATGTTTTCTAAAAAAAGACTTCAGATGAAATTTTTAGTTCTGAATTAAAGTGGTGGAGGAAGGTTTTGATTAATTTAGAAAAAATGCTAATAACCTGGTTTGTTTTTTAAAGAATTTAGTAAACTTGGTCTCGTTTAGAAGTGCATTTTAAGAATTATTTTGAGGTGTATAAACTATTGCTACACTCATCTCACAAACACCGCTAGAGGGCGTCAAGGTAAAAACTAACTTATTTTCCGAAATTTTTTTTAAAATTTTAAATACAATGATATATACCCCCCTTTTTCATATTTAGATTAAGATAAAAATCCCAACAAACGGCGAAAAAACCCCAATTTAATATCTTTTCAAACTGAATATATTAGCAAAAATATAAATACGACATAGAGACGTAACGCATTTAACGACACAATGTTTTCTACCTAGGCCGATTTCTTTAGGTAATAAATTTATAAATTTTTACAAATCTAATGACATACTACTTTACTAATTTTAACCCATTTAATATTAGACAACATTAGATAATTACCAAACTAAATTTAAAAATCCATTGAGCGTGGTCCTTATCAAGTTAGCTTTGAAAACAAAAGGATGCTGAAATGTCAAAAAATCCAACAATTTTTTTTTTCAAAATATTATTTTTAGTGTTGTGCTATTGTGTTCTTTAAAATGCCTTTGTTGCTTGAGGATTAAACTCCACATAAGCAAAAACGTGATGACATTTGTCCCAAAATTCTACGGCGTCTGCGGGGGGTAAGGGGCGAAGAACACTTCCCGTGGTACGAAAGCGATTTGCTAAACAAGTGAACATTCTCGCCGCTGCTGTACCGGCCTCTCTAAGGATATCCCAATACATACAGCCTTGCAGCTATCGATTTTTGCAGACACTCAAAATATAGCAATAGTATCAACTGCTTTTTTAAGCAATAAAGGCATCTTTTAAAAACACAATAGCACAACACTAAAAGTTATATTTTGAAATAAAAATTGTTGGATTTTTGACATTTTAGCATCCTTTATTTTCAAAGCTAACTTGATAAGGACCACGCTCGATGGATTATTACAGTTATAGGTTGGTAATTATCTAATGTTGTATAATATCGTTAAATGGGTTTAAATTAGTAAAAATTACGTAGTATGTCATTAGATTTTGTAAAAATGTATAAATTTAATTTTACCTAAAAAAATCGGGCTAGTAGAAAACATCGTGTCCTTAAAAGTGTTATTGGGCTCTATGTAGTATTTATAGTTTTGCTAATATATTCGGTTTGAAAGAGATATTAAATTGCGGTTTTCGCCCTTGTTAGAATTTTTTTCTTAATCTAAATATGTAAAAGGTATAATCATTGTATTTAAATTTTCCCAAAAAAAAAAAAATCGTAAAATAAGTTAGTTTTTTACCTTTGACACCCCTCTAGCGGTTTGTGAGATGAGTGTAGCAATAGTTTATACACTTGAAAATAATGCTTAAAAATGCTCTTCTAAATGAGACTAAGTTCACTAAATTTGGTTAGAGCAATCCGAGTTATTAGACTTTTTCTAAATTAAAATTTAATTAATTTAATTTTGAAAACTGACAAAAATTACAATAAACCTTTTTTTAAAAATTAAATATAAAAAAGTTTAACCATTTATTTTTTATAAAAACTTTTAAATTTTGAAATTTTTTTTTTGAAAAAAAGTAAATTTTTATGTTTTGATTGGGTTACCCTTAGGTTTCCCTTTTAGCGGGGAAACCCAAAAAAACTTGAAAATAATTTTGAATTTTTTTCTTTTGGTCGCTTTTATTTTAAATTTTTTTTTCCAGGAAAGTTAAAAATTTAGGGGAGTTTTAAAAATGCCACTTTTTAGTAAAGGTACCAAAAATAATTTAAAAATTTAAACAAAATTTAAAAAATTAAGTAAAAAATTTTGGCCAAATTGTCAAAAATTAACAAAATTTTTAAAAACAATTTTAAAAAGGAACAATAATATAATTATTGGATGATTGAAGAAAAATTTTAAGTTTTTTTAATTAATAAAAATTTTTAAAAAAATACCTTTAAAAAATGTTATTCATTATTATTAATAAGGGGCTTAAATGATCTTTTCTGCCTTGACTCACTACATTTTGATTGTTAAATCTTTATGTAGCTCTTCAAAAAACAGATTTACACACTTACAGTAACTGCAGAATCTTAATTTTTTTAATGTTCTTGTTTTAGTTCAGTAAATGAAAGGACAAAGCTGTAAATAAATCTGTACAGTTTTTCCTTGTGGTGCAATTCTTAGGTCTTCGGGAATGTTTTTGAGCGAAAAAAAGTTTATCAACATTAACAGGTGAGAAAGGGCTGAAAATGACCCCTCAAGGCCCAAAAAATGGGTTTTTCACTAATACCTGCCAAAATATGCGAATTAAAGAATTTTTGTTTTTAAAAAAAATGAAGATCGCTATGTAATCTACAAAAATAGTCCTAATACTTTTTTTTGAAAAATCGATAGTTTTTGAGATAACGGGACCCAAAAGTCTCCTCATTTCAGCTGCCGCTAGAATACCGCTATCTTCATGGATTCACTTATAAGTGGGAAAACGAATTGTTCCATAACTTTGGCAATAATGTACATTTTTTAATCATTCGAAGTTCATCGAAATGGAAAAACCTTTACCTATCATTGCATATGAGTATGGATCCATTTTGATTTTTCTAAAATATTAAAAAAAGCGGTTAAAGTTTTTTTTCACGATATTTTGAGAGTATCTCATCAATTTGTTGATATTTTTTGAAAAAATAGTTTTTTTTTAACATTTCTTTTTATAATGAAACTTTAGCAAGTGTTGAATGATCCCAGAAAATTTTCTTTACCATCTCTTTTGCGTTTTGATAAAAAAATGTTTTGCTCATCTGCATTTTTCAGCCATTTCTGGCTATCTATCCAGTGTGGAATGTTATGGATTTTTTGACGGCCGTTTTTTCGAAAAATATTGGTGTTACAAAAAAAATAGTGGAACCATTTTTGTAGATTTCGAGGTGATCTTCATTTTTTGTCTAGACAAAAATTTTCTAATTCTCATATTTTGGCAGATATTCGCGGGAATCTCATTTTTGGGAATTTGAAGGACCATTTTTAGCGGGTTTCCACGTCGAAATCGTGATAATTTTTTTCGCTGGAAAACATCGGCGAAGGCCTAAAAATTGCGCCACAAATAAAAACTGTACAGATTTATTTACAGCTTTGGGTACTTTCAGGTCTCCAGCTATCTTAAATGTATATATATTATAAAAATTATGGATTATTGAATCGGTCTTTTTTTTAATTTTCATTTTAAGTGTGCATATCGACATAGAATTTAATTGTTAATAGAAGTCTCAAATACATATTTTTTAATGTCATGTCAACTAGCCTCACTGAAATAAATGTCAACATCGACTTTTAGGTTACTAGATAAGCAGAGGCAAATGACAAAAAAGTTTTTTAATTAGGTTTTAAGATTAAAATTTTTTTCCATACGTGTTAAACCTTTTGGAGATCACTGTATTAACATATTGGTATTCAAAAAACAAGTCAAATAATCTCCTTTCATTTAAATAATATTCCTAGTAAAAATTAATAATACCATACATTAAAATTAATACAAAACATATTGCAGAAAATTTATTTATGGAGCAAAATAAACCTTTTGTGCAGTCCACTATCGCACCTCTAAATTTATTTGGCATGTATAAACAGCCTTCCAGTGAACAAGAACACGAACTACTTTTGCAAAATTTAATTTAAAGAGCATCCATGCAGGAGTTTGCCGTGTAGCTCGGTTTGTTTTCCGCCTAAAGCTACCTAATAAATAAAACACCCTATCAAGCCAAAGGCTTACATTTTCTTAGCAGTAGATGGAAAATGGGGAGTTTTTGCAGGCTCAAAAAACTGTATTAATCTAGGCCACGAATATGTGAATATTACTCGAAAATTTTTGGCTTGTGTTTCCCCCTATTATTACATGGGTCTCGTTCCACATTAAGGTATAAGACTTGGTATGTAAATTAACATAAGTATTCTGATTGCCTGTAAAAAAAGTAAGAAAGTTATGTTAAGTGATCTCTTAGATATTTGATTTTGAAAATCGCCAATTTTACTACTGACTGACCGACTGATTGATCCATTAAAATTATGAGGCTCTTCCCGAGGGAGTAGAAACTTAAAATTTGGTATACAAGTACGTTTAAGAACATAAGTAAAGAAAAAATTCTGAAAACTTCATATTTTTACTCGGAAGGCTTTAAAACAGGGCCGTAATATCGTGTTTTTAGCGGGTATTTTAGAATTTTGCGATCTGATTGAAACTGACTCTCTAAGGTCATAATTATTTTAAAATTTAAAATGGAGGCAGGATTTAATTCACTTACAAAAAAATTGGCACATTTACCTATGACACTCCGAACCAGGCGCCATTTAAGGAACATTTAGTATGGTTAGGTTCTACCTACAGAGCAAGGTCTATTGAGATTTGTTTTTTATTTATTAAACTTGGAAAAAATAGAGCAGATGCCGCCAAACCTATGAAATAAGAGCAAGTTCTATCCAAAAATCGCAACCACTTTAGACTGCCCTGTTTCGTATGACTAAAAAAAAAAAAAGACGTTAAGAAAGACAAATTAGTTAAAAACTTGCCAAGTCAAAAAAAAGTGGAACAAACAAATTAAAAAGTACGTGTGCACAGGGAGAAATAGTACAAGGAAAATTTACTGCTAGAATTTTTTAAACCTCAAAAACACCTTACCCAATAATGTATGAAACAAATAAATTGCTCTAAAGTTCCATTTTTAAAAATATAGTTATATGGTAAAAAAAAGTATATAGAATATTTGTCAACACTAAGAAAAAAACTGACGAACTGGACAGTCTAGGTATTTTTAAAATTGGTAGTGCAGACCGTAGTACAGAATAAATTAGTAAAATACAAGAAGTAATAAAACTAGACTTAAAGAACATAGAATATCAATAATACATAGTTTACTAAATACGGAAAAATCAGGAAATTATGTCCAATTTTTGTTGTAATTTTAATATATTTAAATTATTTAACTAAGTTACAAAAAAATAACAAAGTGGCATTTTCAAGTGATACTTTCTTGACGGCTGGGAACTTTGGACTTTTCCAAGTCGAGCAGCCGTCAAGAAAGCATCACTTAAAAATGCCAGCTGAGATGTTACCGAAACGTCGCGTGAACACTCTTCTAATAAGGTACGGATTGAAAACCGGATTAATAACAGTGTATATGTCGCAGGTTATTGGAAAATCCGTCATATTATAATACGCCTAGGTTTATTCCATACGACTTAGGCGTATTGCAATACTACCCAAGTCATTAAAAATATTACAATATGACTAATGATTTTGGGCGTATTATAATATGCCTGCCGCTTTTTAGTCTTATTGTTAAAATTAACCCACGCGTGATTGTGTTAAAATCCGACTAGATGAAATCCGTCGCATTATAATACGACTGATGACATGCAAGGCGAATCACAATCGTTGTATTAATTAGCTGTTTAATTTTTGAGTAATATTTCTGCGAAATAATTAAAATTAAAACGAGTGGTAGTGCTAATTCACAGAATATATTTATACACAAAGACATCGAGCTAGAAAAGTTTTATAAAGGTAAGAAACTATAATAAACATAAACATAACCTTAAAATATCAAAATTCTCTTGGGTCCGACACTAAAATAGCCGAATAGCCCCCACGGACAGACGCTTTTAAATCTTGCTTAAATTTGGCCCTCAGAAACTAACAAGACTAAGTGTATGACTACTTATTCAGTTAATTTTTCCAGTTTTCCGGCCAAAAATTCTTTCATGTTGTAATATTTGCACTATATTCAATTTGCCTGACCTGCCGCCAGTCGTATTATGAATACCACGGATTTCATCTAGTCAGATTCCAAAATAATCGCGTGAAGCTTGATTTTAACAATCAGACTAGAAAGCGGCCGGTTTATTACAATACGCCTAAAATCATCAGTCAAATTATATTTTTATTGTCTTGGGTAGTATTGCAATACGCCTAGTCGTATTGAAAGGGCCTAGACGTATTATAAGTGTCGGGAAAATACGTGAGAAACTTCAAAAAAATCTTATAGGAAATTTTATAAATATAAATATGAAAATAACGTTTTTTAGTGATAAAGTGATTGATTATAAAAATGTAGAAGTTTAAAAAAGAGTATGGACTTATTTAATATTTTATTAACCTTATAAAAATTCTCTTTGATTAGCTGTATTTCTAAAAAAACATTTGCGAGAATCTCAGGGGTAGTAAAAAGAATGCCTGCATTCAAAAATCGCGTTAATAAATGTTGGCCAATGTTCACTGGAATCTGGTAATCTTCGACAAAGGGAAGTCTCTGATGTCTATGTCTAAAGAACTAAAGAAAAATTTTTTTAAAAGTTAAACAAAATCTAAACGCCTTCGGTTATCGGATAAAAATATCGGAGTTGTCAGAATATTGATAATACAAAAAATCAGAAAAAAAGTTTACCGACGACGCCACTTTTATAAACTTTAACTTTTTTATTGTCAATCGCTATACCAATAAAAATATTTTATTAAGTCAAACTATATTATAAACAACATTAAAATCAATTAGCACCTTTAACAAAAAATTTTGCTTTATTCCGTTTAACCAAATCAATTTTACAGAAGTTGACTAAAATCATAAAACGGCATAAAATTTTGTGCATATATTTGTCGGACATCCCGTATAAACATTTAACATTTACTAGTCTAGTCAATTAAAAAAAAAGTATAAAAGAAATATTAGCGAGTTATAAAATATGCAGGTCTCATTTATGCAACGAGTTCTGATACGTATCACTTACCCTGTTATGGAATCCACGTCCTACTCTTTCTGCATTAACCCAAATTTGCCATTCTCCAGTCTTGCCATTCCAGCTCTGGCAAGTGTGATACCATCTGTTCAGTCTTAAGGGGTAGTTAAGCCGATAAAATGTATGTCCTTCAATGTTCATACTGAAATAACTGGAGCGGTCCGTGTTTGATATCCAGGCGTAATTGCTTTCGGTTGGCCATCGACTGGAAATTATAAAGCAGGTAACAGTTAATAAAGTTTTATTCTTCTGATTAAAACAAAACCTTTTAAATAAAGTCGAAATGTTTGAAGTTGTATTATTGCAATAAAACAACAAGCCCCAAAACTTGGTAAATAATATTTTTATAAAGAGCTTATTGAGAACGAACATATATTTAGTTTGCACTAGCTTTGCACTTGAACGATCCTACCAACATAAGTTTGCCATTTGTATTTTTGTCCGTTAAATCTGAATATCCTTAGGAAAAAATAATATAAACTGAAACAAAACAGATACAACATAAAATAAATATTTTTTTAATGAGAGACCATATTTATTGCTTTATTTCTAAGAGCATCTTATTGTTAAAATAACAGAATTAATTTGTTTGTATGTTTTCCTTTTACCAATATATATTATTGTTACCTTTTCTATTTTCTATTTTTAGTGGAAAATTTCTTATATGAAATAACTTTATTCGGTTGGTATTAAAAATGGATACAATTTTTTTATTGAAACACATCAAAAAAATAGGAATCTTTTAAAAACAAACCAATAAATAAGATGTTCCATTAAAAAATGTAATTTTATGTCTTTTTTTTTTTTAATTTAGATGATTTTCGTAAGTGTTTTAATTCCCACTGACCCAAATACACAAGGTGCTTTTTATTGTTGAAAAATGAAAATGCTATTTTGGGGCAAGATTTTGGCATATACAGGGTGTTATTCGAAAGAAAAACCGTCCAAATAATTCTAGGATGATTCTACATGTTAATTATGGAAGACAAGGTTATATGAACATAGTCTTCGAATGCTTTTTAAGGTATTTCGATTAAAGAGTTCTTTTAGGTTTTTTGATATATTTGAAAACCCTTCAGATGATCTGAATTTTTGGGATATGAATTGCTTTTATTAAAATACTTTTCCAGGGTTTTACCAAATTATTATTTTAATCAGGGGCGGTACCGACGGAGCTCGATTTGTTCACATTTATTTTTTAAACGTCATATTTTTAAGGAACGTTTTTAACAACTAGCTGACAGATTTTGAAGAATACTTTTTTATGTCATTTTTTAAAAATCCTTGAAATAAGAATTTCTAAAGAAACCCTCAAAAATATGACGTTTATTAAAAATTTGAACAAATTAAATCGAGGCCTCTCCTGTCGGTACGCCCCTGATTATAATGATAATTTAGTAAAAATACTAAATAGTACCTACTATTAAAAGAAATTCAGATGGCTAGCCAATACGGTTCATAAGATATAAAATAAAACCTATATCCTTGTGTAATCTTTAAAAATGATCTTTTTAAAAACCTTTCTTTTCATGTAAATTTAAAATTTTTTGGGTTTGGAATCCCTTTTTGGGTTTATTTGAACCCCGGTTTTAAAGGGGTTTATTTTTATTGCTAATATTCTCTTAATATACCTTCTTTTTACAATTTAGTTAAGTGTGGGGATCACTGATGCTATACAAAAATTTGGCATTACCAAAAAAAGTATGGCGGATATTACCCTTTCATAGCGATCTCACTGCATGTGGTCAGAGTTATGCAAAAATAGTTACTGGGGGGTTTTTGGGGCCGCCAATCACAAACATAAAATTGAAAATGGAAATAATTAAAATCCAAATTGGCGGTCACAGCGCCTCTTAAACTTGTCTTAAGGCTGACTCATAAACTGGGCTTGCGGTTTATGGTAAAATACACGGCATGGGGGTTTCAAGAG
Source organism: Listronotus oregonensis (assembly GCA_019359885.1). Classification (NCBI taxonomy): domain Eukaryota; kingdom Metazoa; phylum Arthropoda; class Insecta; order Coleoptera; family Curculionidae; genus Listronotus; species Listronotus oregonensis. Next base: position 66,578 of record JAHBCN010000232.1, read on the forward strand.
ACTCTGATCTTAAAAACATTACTTAAATGTCAAAATCAAAAATGGAGGGTCCAATATGGCGAAAACTCGACCTCTTACTAAACTTATTTTACGGCTGAGTTATGCATTGGGTTTGGGATTTTTGGTGAAAAGCACGGGTATTTTAATTTCCTGATTTTAGATTCGAAATCTGCAACCCCAAAAACACCGGACTTACGATTTTAATATAAGAAAGATTACAAAAGAGATTAGAGCCAAAAAAATAAGTCCGCCATATTGGACTCGACACTTTGGACATTAATATTTTGTATTTCTAACTTTATGTTTGTGATCAGCGACCTTAGAAACTATTTTGGTATATGTTTGACTAAAGTTACAATGCGATGGTTAAGAAAGGGGTAATATCCGCCACATTGAATCCGCCATTTTTTTTTTTGAAATGCCAAATGTTGGCATAGGATCAGTGAGCCTTACACTTATTTTAACATAATTCGAAGGTATACTTTAAGGATAATAGCAATTTAAGTAAATTTTTGTCAGATGTAGCTAGGAATGCTGGCTTTTAGCCCATATTTGATTCGCCATTCTGATTTTTAAAGAAAAAAATTTGCAAACATTGCTTAGATAAATAAATATATATATATATATATATATATATATATATATATAATAATATATATATATATATATATATTATATATATATATATATATATATATATATTTCCCAGCCTACGGATAAAATAGCCTTTTAGGGATTAAAAGATAAATTTTAGATTCGTTTTCTTTATAAACACTCGTTTTTTTAAATGTATAGGCGCTTGCTGCTATTGATGATTACGTAAATATCTTATATAAAAAGTTTATCTGAATTATGTGATCCCGTACAAGTGTGTTAATTAAACAAGGGAAATAAAAAATATTTAATTTTACAATATTCTGGCCAATATTTTTTTACTGCAAATCTATTATTCAATAACACAAAAAGCATATATATACTAAGACAAAATTTGACGGTATTCATAAATCGTTTTTATATCAAAAGTTACTCCTTTGTCCTTAGTATATTTTCTTTGGGATTACTCGCCTTACAATTTTTTGGAAAATGATACCAATTCGGCCCAGGTCCCGGGTATAATGAACTGAGCCTACTCAGCCCTTATTGACCCCTATGAACTTGCAGATCGCCTGCAATAAAAAAAAAAAGAAAAAACCCCAAAAACCCAAAAAAATCAAGAACAATAATCCACGTTTTGGTGGCAAGTTGGCCATTATTGTTATGATAAAATATTTAAAAAATAAAATTTTAACTAAATTTTAAGAAATTTTGGATTAAAAAATTAGGAAGTCCTGAAAGCTTTTATACTATTTATGACTTTTTGTCACAAATGACAAATTAGTTTTTTTTACTGGTATATTTATACACTTTAAAAATATACTAGTCAAATAAACTAATATGTCATTTATGACCAAAACCTTATAAATAGTATAAAAGCTTTCAGAATTTTCTAACTTTTTAATCCAAAATTTCTCTAAATTTAGTTTCTTTTTTGATTTTTTATTTTGACAACATGCCATCTAAACGTAGATGAGTGTTTTTTATTTTTTGGGTTTTTTTGTGGAGTTTTTCCTCCCTTTTGATGCAGGCGAACTGCAAGTTTATAGGGGTCAATAGGGCTAAACAGGCTCAGTTCGTTATACCCCGGGACCTGGACCGAAGTGGTCCCGTTTTCCAAAAAAATTGTAAGGCGAGTAATCCCAAAGAAAACATACCAAAACATGAATCCGCCTTAAAACTATAAAGCATATTTCCTTTATTCTTGTAACTGTTTTGTATTAACCCCATTTAAGATAATTTATACCTAGCGGTACCTAATAAACGATGAAAATATTTTGAGAAAATAACTGTTTAATGTTTTATCGTCTATACAGGGTGAGTCGGGAGGAATGGGCCAAACTCTAAGGATGTAATTATCTGCATCAAAATAATAAGAAAAAACTTAAATATTGTTATCCAATATTCATTTGTTTTTAAGTTACAGCGTTAAATAAAATATTGTTAAACCAAAATATCGAACATTTACATTGTTTTAAATAAATTATTGCGTTAGTAAATTTTTAAAAATATTGACTTCCAAACATTACCTGCCTCGTTTACGAATGACACGCGTGGCACTTCTAATTGATTCGTGCCTTTCTTTAATATTAAGTGCAGTATATCTACTTTTACTTTTTATACATCATTTTTACACCAACCCCATAAATTATAGTCCAACGGCGTGAGGTCTGTCTATCTAGGAGGCTAACTAATAGCACTACCGCGCCCAATCCAAACCCCTGGAAACCTTTGGTCCAAATATTGCTTCAAACGACGATGGAAATGGACAGGCGCTCCGTCGTGTTAAAAATATATTTAAATTCTGATGTTTAAAGGAATCTTCTCCAATAGTTCCTGCATTTCATTTGTAAAAAACATAAGTAGTGATGTCCTGTAAGGCGATTTTCCAAAAGAAAGGGGTCAATTAAATTATTATCGATCATGCCACACGTTAACTGAAAACCTGTGGTAAAAATTACTTTTGACTGTTATGTGGGGATTTTTGTCCGACCATACAAGGATGTTTCGATTATTGAATGTAGCTTCGTCAGTAAAAAGTATGTGCGCTACAAAATAACGATCATTAATTATTCACTTACAAAATTCCATACGCCTGACGTAGTTTCCAGGTTAAAGATTATGTACACGCTATACATGGTGCTGGTATAGGCCTTGCTCGTGAAGCGCATTGATCAATCTTTTATGGGAAATCCCCAACTAAGTTCCAATTCTTTGTGAGCTGATCGTTGCATCTTCTTCTACTAAAGCTAGGGCATTTTCCATTTCTTCTGAATCCTGTCGAATGGCTCGTTCAAATATTAAATTACACTTGGAAGCATTTCGATCTCGAACAGTTTGTTAAAATTTAAATGATACAAATCCAAAAGTTAATAATGAATCAATATTACATGTAATACTGTCACTGACATAATAGTGACTGCACAACAATCAAAAGCGAACAATAATACCATTTATTACCGAAAAGCTAAATTAATGCAATATTTAGTTTTTCCGTTATCACTTGAAAAAAAGTAAATATTGGTAAAAACATTTAATCTTATTATTTTGATGCATAGATTACACCTTTGGAGTTTGACCCATTCCTCCCGACTCACCCTGTAGAATAAAATATAAAAAAAATATTGTAAATTTACCAAGGAACGGGACCAAAACCAGAAGTATGACCTTATTTATGAGTTGTAAGAAAACTTTAAGGCTGGTGTGAATTTATCTGATAAATAAAATGGTTTGTAAAACTACTTAAGTGGTAATAACTTTTAAGCAACCCATATAATACAAAAATTAAGCATTTTTAGAAATAAGTTTTTATAGAAATTTCTTGTTTATTTTGGGATACCTTGTACATTATATGTCGATTAAGTAGCAGTATAGTCCAAATATATGTAGGTACCCCATGATATTATGGGGAATATATTGTTTGTTAATTTCCTTAAAAATTTATATTTATCTTTATTACGTTCTTAGCGTTAAAATTAAAAATGACAATATTTAACACTTTCATCGTACTTTTTTATTAAAATTTTATTTGCTATTAATTATTTGGTGATATTTACTTGTCCCAAATCAGTTTTATTTAATTAATACTTCATCAAAATATTTATTCTATTATGCAGATAATACTTTCAACCCCATTTATTTTAGCATCCTATCCTTAATACAGGGACAAAGTATCCTAATCCCAACCCCAAGTGACCGAGAAAGGTTATACGGTCGCGGAAATAGATCTTTTAAAACGAAATGTAGTAATAGTTTCGTCCACATGAGATAAAATAAATCAATAAAACTGAAATTTATACCCAAGATTTATTTGCTTCTTTGCCTTTTATGTCAAGTTTATTTAAAGAAAAAGGGAATTTTAAAATCCATTTTGTGATACGGGTTGCATATTTGTAAACGTTATTTCTACTTTTAGGACGTATAGATATAGGTACTTCTTGCTTTTGTAGCTAAATGTTCTATTTTTATTTTTATGGGGTGAGCACTAAAAATGAGGTAACATTTATTAAAAACCTTTACGAGGAATAAATATTATATCATTGTGATCATCTTTTTCGTATAAGTACTGGAAAGTAACTTACAGTATTAAAAAATCTGTAATTTAGTTCTAACATGAACGGCTTTGATTGGAATCGAGTAGACCAGTCATCAGTTACACTGTTTAATATTTTAAGCTTTTTATATTGATTATGCACACATCACTTTTAATAGCAAAACTCGAGCAAAAAACAAAATAAAGCATTTGACATTATGTCATGATTCCAACGCGACTTTGAGTTTTTAAAATATTGTATAAATATGAATCGATAAATCATACTACATCGATTACTATGACTTTGTGAAAATTAGATTTTATACTTAAAAGCTTAAAAGCTTTTTCGAGAAAAAACACAGAAAAAATGGGTTTCCATCCCCCAGGGAACGATAAAAAAATTTAAATATCTGGAGATACATACTGACACATATTTAAATTGTTTTAGTCGGGATAAGGAAAAATATCCGAATTTACCTAACGGCACACTTCTGTCTAAAGTTAAAAAGTTGCTATTACAATCTAGCGCTTAGCCCCCAAAGCTGCAAAAAATAACCATCTAGTAATCTCTACAGCAGGAAAATGCGTTTTCGTCGCCATTTTCCAGCTAGTTTCTTTATTTCCAAAATTCAAAGTCAAAGTTCAAAGTGTCAAAGTTCTTTGATCAGATAGGTATGTAGGCTTTTGTACAATAAAATCTTTAAGGTTTTGCCTCAGAAAGGGTTTAAAATAAAATTGTATACAAACCTCGACAAAAAACTGCATTACTGTCTCAAGGTTTAGTTAACTATGTAACCTTTTGACAAGCAATGAAGCGTTTTCTGTCTCGGATTGTAATATACAACATACGTGAAATGTTGACTCTTTAAATTTTTAAAAATGTCACATAACTGTCTTTTTATTTTTCGTCCCTATTTTCGGTCCCCATTTCCCGTCCTTATATTTCCTGACCATTTCTCTAGTCATATAATGTATTATTATTATTATTATGTCACATAACTGTCTTTTCATTTCCCGTCCCTCATTTACCATCCCTATTTCCCGTCCTCATATTTTCGTCCATTTTTCTAGTCATATAATGTATTATTATTATTATTATGTCACATAAGTGTTTTTCATTTCCCGTCCTCATTTACCGTCCCCATTTCGCGTTCATATTTGCCGTCCATTTTTCTAGTCATATTATCTATTATTATTATTATTATGTCACATTACTGTCTTTTTATTTCCCGTCCTTATTTCCAGTCCTCATATCCCGTCCTCATAGTTGCCGTCCATTTTTCTAGTCATTTATGTATTATTATAATTATGTTACATTACTGTCTTTTTATTTCCCGTCCTCATTTCCAGTTCCCAATTCCCGTCTTCATATTTATCGTCCATTTTTGTAGTCATATTATGTATTATTATTATTATGTCACATTACTGTCTTTTCATTTCTCGTCCTCATTTCCAGTCCCCATTTCCCGTCCTCATATTTGCCATCAATTTTTCTAGTCATATTATGTATTATTATTATGTCACATTACTGTCTTTTTATTTTCCGTCCTTATTTCGAGTCCCCATTTCCGGTCCTCATATTTACCGTCCATTTTTCTAGTCATATTATGTATTATTTTTATTATTATTATGTCACATAACTGTCTTTTTATCACCCGTCCTTATTTCCCGTCCCCATTTCCCGTCCTCATATTTGCCGCTCATTTTTCTAATCATTATGTATTATTATTATTATGTCACATTACTTTCTTTTCATCTCCCGTCCCCATGTCCCGTTTTCATTTCCTGTCCTTATATTTCCCGTCCATTTTTCTGGTCATATTATGTACATTTTTTTGTTTATTACATAACAACCGGTAATAACTAAATGTGAAAGTATTTTTTTAAATTGATGACAATGACATATAATTTAATTTAAAAAGTTGACAGAATTTTTTTTTTTTTAAAGAAATTATGGTTAAAAATAAAATAGTATACTATTCTTGACAGCAAATTTAATTACTGTCTTGAGATTTAGTTTATAATATATAATCTCTTAGTAATAATAAATTTCCCGTCTCGGGTTGTAATATACTATTACTGGACTGAAAATACTACAGCTATTAGTAAAATAATATTATAAATACTAAATAAGTAATACTGAATCATTTAGAATAAAAATCTTGCAATGCTGACTGCTTTATTTGAAACTGTCAATTAAGAAAAGAAATTATATAAAAACTTGTTCTGTTTTAAACAAAAACATCTATTTATCGATATTGTTCATATATATTACTGATACAATACCCCAATTAAATAGTTTATTTATGTAAAATTGCAAATTAGAAAGGTAATGACTGTTTAAAAGAGTAATTATTGTGCTTTAAGTTAATAAACTACATACAATAAACCAATGATACGGGAAATACCATAAATGCTACATGACTTGGCAAAAATGTCGGTTGTTAAAGTTGCACAATTATTGCTATGTTTTATTATGACACAAGTTTACTAAGGAAAAAAATTCCTAAAAGTTGTGTAAAAAAATCTTTAAGGTAGTTTAACTTTAGCCAATTTTTGTTGTGGGTATTGGTTTACCTAAACGGTATCATTTCTAACATAGCCAATCTTCCAACTCACTCTGCCCTGGAAACGGCCCTTAGTTTACGATTTTTCTGGTCAAATGGAAATAATAAAATATATAAAATTAAATACAATGACTCCGTTACTTCTGACCACACACAGTGCTATTACCAGCACTTTAAATCTAAGTTTGGTATTATAATTAATATTAATCAACACAGATTTTAAGTGTTACAGTAACTTAACAGAAACGCTGTACTTTATTAAAATTGTTTTACGGTTAAATTTAACAAACCATATTAGTAACTAAAATTTATAAAATATGTAAATTAAAATTAATAATTTGTGATTTCCTTTGTTACATAAAAAATAAAAGTGAACAAAATTGTATACGTGAAATCTTATTCAACAGTGGAAGTTCAGGCAATCTTCGGTCGTCTTCAGTTAAATAATAATTAGGCCAAAACAACTTAAACCTTCAAGACGCTCTAAAGAAATGCACCGAACATAAATTTTACTTACAAATTGGTAACAATATAATTTATAAAGCAGATACTATTAAAAATATTGACACAATGAGGGTGCACAACTATATATCAGAAAGATTGTGTTGTCATTAGTTTCTTAAAAGGTTATTTAGTTCATAACACAGCTCCACAAAAAAAATTGCTATACTTTTTATGAGACATATGTTTTTCGTGGTAATTAGGCCTTCCAATTACGAATTCTGTCATCACTTCACTATTTTTTCCGAACCTCAAAAAACGGGATCCGCCATCATAAATGTTTTAAATTTGACTTCAGATCGGGAATTAGCAACCACAAAAACCACTTCATACGAAATTTGACCTAAGTCCGTCGATTTTTGAAAAAGTTACTCGTTATTTTGAAAAACACATCCGTCACTTTGGGTCCGCCATCCTGATTTTTCAGAATCTGACTTCAGCGACCAAAAAAACCTAACAAAATATTTTCTAGTCCGTTTTTTAGGTAAGAAAGAACAACATGATGTGCTACCTTTTTTAATTTTAGGTTTTACTATTGTAAGTTAAATGTAATTTTTTTTAATTTTTTTTAGTTAATTTTTTATAAGTTTTTACTATTGTTTACCAGTTTTTTGGGGTTAGGTGAAAATGGTGACGTAATGGCGAAAGTTTGACCACGGATTCGTGATCAGAAGGTAAAATTGCTATGGAAAAAATATATCTTATAAAAAGTATACCCAACTTTTTGGTGTGGCTATGTATTATTTATCATCTGAAATTTTATTGTATGGCCTTCGTCCTAATTAAGTAAATCTTTTATATGTGTTTTACATAAAAAATTTTAGTTGGTATATTACATAAATTTTTTTAGTGGATCAGTGTGCAAAGCTTATTGGATACCAAAAAGTGACAGAACGAAATATTGATAAATAATTTCACAGAAATTTTGCCGCGGTATGAATAGAAACGACGTGTTAATGATTGTGTTGAAAGCCTTAATGTTAAGAGAAAATTATACCGTTTTGTTGGGTCTTGTTGACAATTCTACTGATGTATAAATAATCCAATTTGTCATGTCAAAAACCTAAATTTGCTATCGGACAAAAAGAAAGAAAGGGAAATTTAAATGGCTAAAAAATCGATAGTTTTACGGATCTGTCAACCGTGTTATCAATCGTTACTTCAGTAGCAACTGTATTTTATATCGTTGATTAATTATTGTTTTGGTTTTTAGTTCATTTTATTTGCAAAATTGTCTTACCAAATACCATTCCCGCTCAGATTTTAGGCCGGATATTTTTTTGTCTGGTTTTGAATACTTGCTTTCGGATTTAACTTAACCTGTTTCTCAAAATTACTCGAGCTTTGCTCTCGTAATTTTGTAAAGCAATTCTTAAATTTCCAAAAGCAAGTATTATTTAAAATCCAGTAAAAAATATCCGGCCAAATCTGAACACTAATGGTATTACATATGATAATCTTTCATTGAATGTTTAGTTTATTGAGTTTTTAGTTTTTTTTTTATAATATTTCCATATATTTCCAATGTGTGTTGATATATTTTTAAAAATATTTCCCAAATACATATTTTTGGAAAATTTTCACCACTAGTTAATACTTGGGCTTAAGACGTTTCTGATCTATGAATTTACTTTTTCTTCTTCGGGTGCCTTCTTCCATACTAATGAAGATCGGCAACAATTTTGCAAAATTCGTTTCTATTTGAGGATTTCTTCAGCAAGGAGTTTAAGTCTAAGTCAGTCCAATCTCTTATATTTTTGGCCAGAAGCACTGTCTACGATTAGGTCCTCGTCGACCTTCTATGATGAGTTAAAAGAACTTATATGTATCATGTCTTATTCAAGTCAGATAACCCTAGTAGGCAGTTTTGCGTTTTTATGGAATTACTACTTACATATTTTATAATTTCTTAAAATAAAATGTTTATCTTTGATTTCCTTGACTTATTTCTTTAATATACTTCAACAGATAATAGAGTAAAAGAAATTAAAGAGCAGCTAAATAATAATAAGTAGGATCTTAGCATTCCACCAAAATACTTTTTTTTTTATTTTTAGATATAATTAAACAAGGTATACGATGTAATAAAATCATATTTGCTTAGACACTGTTTAATTAATTTTGTTTTAGAACGTTTTTAGGCTCTTTTAATGTGCTTTTTTACCTAACGTATTCTTTATCTTTACTTTAAGACCCGAACCCAATTACCAGTTTAAGTATAGTAACATAAAATTATTTAAAACCAGAAATTTTGCAACGATGGAATGATATGTAAAAAATAAATTATGCATATTTTATGACTAACAATCTAGAAATTATTACTTCCTAATGAAAAGGGCTTCACAAATCTGAACTGAAAACTTTCTATTAGATTATTTAAAAAACACGTCCGATTATATTGCAGCTATAAAAGCTGTTTTCATAAATTGCATTTTTATTATTGCAAAAACCTAGATACATACATACGTATACATAACATAATGTTTACTTCCTTAAAGATTAAGGTACGAAGAAGCGTTACAACGTAACTATGAACTTATTTATGTCTTACCAGGCACGTATTGCTTATATGTTATCAGTGAAAGTGGAAATACTGACAGGACAAATTACATATATTTAAATACTTTCGTTTAGTTACAAGTAATATTATTTAAAAAGATGTAGTTTTAGGTAAATCATTTCCGGCATCTTTTGTAAAAACACGTATTCTATTTATGTTACAGTGTTATAGTCTAGTCGAGAAATGTGTTTCCTGCGAAAAATAGTTTGAAGGAAAAATATGAGGAATAGCTCATTTGACGCAGAATGCTAATCTGAAAATGGCGTTTTGAGGATTTTTCCCAACAAAAATGTTTATTGTTATTATCAAAAAACGAAAAAAAAGGAGCCATTTTGATTTTTGATGAAAACTTAAAAACCAGAAGAGGTTGCGGAACTCTATCTCCATTATTTATAATTTTAATTTACCTCTAAAAAAACCGAGTACATTAAACTATTTTTTTTTTCAGGTATTAAACATTAATTAATTTTTTTTATTTATTATGTATTTAAAAACTTTAAAAAATTCATTTCCTACTAAAATTTACCTTAAAGTTAATTTTTTAACAAGTTAGCTAAATGTTAATTACAAAAATTGTTTTAAATTTCGTCTTCGTTGTACATTAAAAATTATGACGTTTAAATAATTGTCATAAAGTTTTTTCGCTTCGTGTCGCCCTTCTTATATACATACTTAACAAGATCACACCCTAAAAGTTTAATAAATTTTAATCCCTCATTTATAATAATTTTATAACTTTGACAATATTAAAATGATTAAAATTTTTGACAACTGTTATGATCTTGTTAAGTATGTAAATAAGAGGGGCTCCACAAAGCAAAAAAAAATTACGAAATTTATTTAAACATTATTTTTAATGTACAATGAAGACGAAATTTCAAAACAATTTTGTTAATTAATAATTGGCTAACTTGTTGAAAAATTCACTTTACGGTAAATTTTTAACGGGAATGAGTTCTTTAAAGTGTTCTGAATACACCATAATTTTTAACATGTCTTCAAATAATATTTAATACCTTCATAGTTCATGGTACTCGCTTTTGACTTGTGTGCACAACCAAGAATGTCGCGCTGGGGCCCATTTTCAGCGTGAGCTTAAAATTATAAATAATGAAGGTTAAGTTCCTTTTGGTGTTTGAGTTATCATCAAAAATCAAAATGGCTTCGTTTTTTCTCAGATTTGCATTATGCGTCGAATATGCTATCGCTCATATCTTTCAAAGCTTTTTAACTATTTTTGCAGGAAACTCACTTCTCGACAAGACTATTAGTTCTGGTTAATAGTGATCTTACAAAAAAGAATGTAACGATTAGAAATAAAACAATTGTTACTTTCCAAGGGTGGTTTATTGGATATTATCAAAATGTATTTTGTCTTTTAAAAAGTTTTAGAAGCACTTTTTTGATAATTATTTAACTACTATCCAGAGGCATACAAATGTATATACTCACTTTTCTAAAGGTCTACCTTAATACCGACTTAAAAATTAGTAAGGGTAAATATGAAGCTATTTTATTTTTGATTTGTAGTTTTCCTACCAATTCATTATGTAAATTCAAAAATTACTTCTAAAGTTACCTTTTTGTAAAAATTCGTACTTTTCGGGCGCATGTGCGTTACTGCAGCGAAAAAATCATGGAATGTTTAAGTAAAATTTGATGACTTAGAAGATAAAACTAACCTAACAGTGGTCCAAATTCCTGCAATAAAAATAAGACTTGGAACTATGGATAAGATTTATGGTTAACAAGAGAAAATCGTTAATGTATGATAAAAATAGAGTTGACGAGTACCGAGCTCTAGGTTACCCCGGCAATAATTTGGTAAAAGCTAGAAGAATGACCATCTTTCATTACTGATATTCGTCTATTTGAAAAGAAACTAAAAAGCCAAGAACAAAGTTTAAGTGAAGGGCCTTAGTGAAATCACGAATCATATGCCAAATGTCTTTAATTTTTTAAAGTTTTTAATTCCCTGTCAAAAAACAAGTTTGTGTCTGTTTACTGTTTATCTGCCTTTAGTGAATTGTATCTTTTACAATAACTGGAGAATCCAAAGTCCAAATTTGCACAAAATTGTTCGGATTACTTTCTATGTCTAAAAATAGTGTTCTTTTTATTGTTGAACATTTTAACAACTATTCCACTAAGACTATTATAAAAAATGCTAAACACACCAATTGCCAAAGCAGCAGACGATATTACAGTGTAACTGTCTACAATGCCGTTTTAAATACTGTGATCTCAGAAAATATCACCACTGAAAATTTTAGAATTGTAGTTTAATATGTAACTGTTAAATACAAAAAAAAACTTAAAAAATAAAATGAATCAAAAGCCGGACAAACATTAAAATTTGCATTCATGACCTAAGTTAATTACAACATATAATAATTTCAATAAATATATTTGGTGTAATTAGTAGCTCAGTTTAACCACAGTTTACACAGTAAAAACAAATGTTATATAGCAGTAACGGGTGTTGCACGAAACACCATTTAAATCGCATTAAATATAATTTATGAAGGCTATTTAAAATATGAGCTTTTATGATATTGTTTACATGGTAGTCATTTAAGTGTGCTATCTGCTTTTAAATTAGTTATTAGTCGTGTTAAAGAACACATTTGGATATTTTACAACCTTAAGGGGTTACAAAATATTTATTAATTGCTGTATTCGCGGATCATTTAATGATCCTTTTTAGGACTAAAACTGAACCCGTTTAAGATTGTTTAGAAGCCCAGTCCAGTTCCAGTCCCGGGATTTTATTTACTGCGAAGAATTTTTACATCCCAAAAATGACGTTTATGTCTTCTAATCTAGCTTTTTAAATATTAATTTGTGCATGGTTAAATTACAATGGGAAATCAAAAAGAAGAAAGTCAAATCGTTTTTTTGATATTTAAACTAACAAAAAACATGTGGCAATACAGTAGTATTGCTAAAGGCGCGTTTACACCAAAGTTGACAACTAAAAGCTGACAAAAAATCGTTTGTAGAAAACTAAAAGTTATCAACTAAAAGTTGCTTTTCTTAAATTAGAGCAACAAGTGGAAGATTTTTTGTAGAAAACTAAAAGTTGCTCTTCTTAAATTTAGAGAAACAAGTGAAAAACTTGTTCCAAAAGGGAATTAGCGCGAAAGGTAGGCAGTAGTTCCACAGCCCTACTTCACTTTAACAAGCCGTGAACAAGGAAATCTGGCAACTATGCCTTCAGATCTAGCGACACACTTTGCTCACTGTTTAGTCATATGATTTACGTTGAATGACCTGTTTCTCTGTTGTGTTATTGTGAATAAATCAACTTTTTTGAAAGAAAATATTGTTAAGATAAAGACTAAACCTGTAAAGGGTCTTACTGGGAATTTTTGGTAGGGGCATTTTTTTTTCCGCAGACATTGCGTAAAAACAAGAATATCCGGGTGAAAAGTGCCGGTGTTATAAAGACTTAAAGTAAATGGCGGCAAATGAACTTGACATTTTGTGGTGGTGTTTTTAAAAAATAATTAAAATTGAAAAGTGTATTTTAATGATTCGTGTTTGGTTTTTTAATTTTGAAGGTATTTTTTTAGTTATTTTTTAAAAAACAGTAACAAATATTAGCATTGGAAATTACCGTAAGTACGTAGGTATACATTTTGGAATTTTGTCTTCTTTTTGATTTTTGTTATTGCGTTGCATAGGTACTTGGTGCCTGCTTATTAGATACTATTTAGTTACTGTTATTATTATTATTTTCCTGGTAATCTCGGTATTTTCTCAATTTAATTAATTTACCATGCCAAGTCCTTGTTGTGTGCCTGGCTGCCTGGGTGCAAATCCAATTATAAAACTTCTCTTGATGCAGGAGAACCAGCTGTATCTTTTTTCCCTTTCCAAAAGGGAAAACCAAAGCCCATTGGCTTGGGGAATATTCCTAGACAGTCATGGTCACCCTCAAAATATTCTGTGGTTTGCGCTAAGCATTTTTGTGAAAGTGACATTATTAAAAGGGATGATTATCCTTGCCAGATGGGTCAATGCAAGGTACCTACCAAAACTAGACTAAAAGTTAAATGCAGTGCCTAGTATTTTTCCAAATTTACCACATTACTTCTCAAAAACAGTCCCTGTTTCCCAAAAAGTCCTTTCTGAAAGCTTGGCATAAACTTGAAAACAATAATGGTCGCTTAAACGACACCTATTCTGCACTTTGCCATAGTACCTCTGTTTTACTAAAATAATTGACTATTCATTTTCAAAATTTGATTTGTCGTATATTTTACCAATAAATTTACTACTGAAAAGTTAGAAAAAAGATTTGGTAAATACAGACTTTGGAGGTTGTAATTACAATGTTAGCTTTGATGATATTTTAAATGCTGAGAAAAAAAAATTTGACTCAAACATATATTTAGAAGCGCTGCTGATGGTAATTTCTCTTTAGCTGAGATTAAAAAACAGGGAGACAGCTTATCCAGGAAAATGATCTTGATTGGACAATACCTCAAAATAATTACACGAAAAATTTTGTTTTTACCTGAAACTGAATACCTAAAGAATATGAAATTGACAAATCGGTACAAATTTATATAGCCTGTTATGCTGCCCACAAAATTGTAAAAAAATATTTAAAAATTGTAACATCTGTGTTTCTTTTCTTGTTGAAAGTAAAGGAAACTAATTGACGACGAATACTTTGATTGTCTACAACGTGGCGGTTTAAAGGTTCCTACAGAAATTGGTTAAAGACGTTCTGTTCCATATTGGATTTTAGAAAAATTATTAATGACCCTGATACTGAGAGTGACTTCCTAAAAATGGAAAATCAAAAAGCTATCCTGGGGGTGATCTAACTAATTTAAGCACTAGACAACATGAAGGCTTTAATGATTTATGCTCCTGTTTTGTGGTAACGAGAACATGTTCATTATGATGTGCTCCCATTTTTCAAACATTCTTTTAAATAATTATGTTAAAAAAAAAAATAACAAAATGCCACAGAAAAATCGGAAAAGGCTGAGTCAAAAAAAAAAAAAAAAGGAAACTAGACACATTTAATAAATAAATAAACAAAACTAAAACTAAGTACAATTACTAACTAAATGTTAAATTACACTTGTTTCCTTTTACAACAGCATCATTTTTTCTTATGCCTTGACCTATGCACATAAATTAATTTGTTTTAGATTTTTTTAAATATTATATAAATATATTTATTTTTCAATTATTATACTGATTTAATTATTTTAATGGAAATATCAATACTATTTACGCGATCTTTGAATTGAGCCTTAATTAAATTTTTTAAAAATACGCGCCCGATACCCGGATTACGCTCATCGCGCTCGATGGAAACCGATCTGAATCTCTTGCCGGTTGCGGCGTTGGGGGTTGTTCACGGCTTGTAGTGAAGTAGGCTGGGTGTTCTCCAGTTCTCCACTAGTTTTCTACAAGTAGCTTATGCAAAATGTGCAGCAACAAATCTTCTACTTTTAGTTGTCAACTTTTTTTGGTCTTTTAAAAAGGCGCGTTTACACCTAAGTTGACAACTAATAGTTGACAAAGGATTGTTTGTAGAAAACTAAAAGTTGTCAACTAAAAATTGCACTTCTCAAATTAGAGCAACAAGTGAAAGCTTTTTTGTAGAAAACTAAAAGTTGCTCTTTTTAAATTTAGAGAAACAAGTGGAAAACTTGTTGCCAAAAAATTGGCGCGAAAGGTTTAGGTGGTAGTTCTCCACTAGTTTTCTACATGTTGCTTGCCCAAAGCGCGCAGCAACAAATCTTCCACTTTTAGTTGTCAACTTTCTTTGATCTTTACCGACACTCCGCGGGAAACTAAAATTAAGTGGAAGATTTGTCTCCTCACAAGTAAAAGACAGAAAAAGTTGCTTTATTTTATAGAAAAAGCAACAAATTGCCGCAAATTGTGGAAAACTTAGTGGAAGACTTTGGTGTAAACGTGGCTTAATACGTTTGGCAAGTTCAACAAGTTCTAATATTTTTTTCATGTTCTCATTACAGATCAAACAAATTACTTAACAGGTATACAGCTATGTAAAAAGTGCTAAAAAAATAACTACGTTTGATTGCTTTTTCCATATTGATACGGTGCATGAAAAGTTGAACCAAACTCTTGGTTCTAACAAAAATCCGAGGATCTCAAATCCCATTTCAAATCAATAATAAACAGATCACAGTGAGTAGACAAAGCCTTCTGTTTACTCACTGTTTTCCATAAGACATTTAGAGAATGAGTAAGATCGTTAAAAGTATATCTTTAAAATAAAACATAGTGTCTTGTTGTTTATAGATTTATATGTTTTGTTATTTTACTTACTGTTTTAATAAGATTATGGACATACCTGCGTAAGAGAAAATAGGATGGTCGTTGGAATGGTTAGTAAATTTGGCCCAGTAACAAAGAGTAAATTCCTTAAGATCTGGTATACCAGTCTTGTATTGAATATACTGAAAGTAAAGATCTTGTTTAAATCCTACTTTATAAAGGGAACACTGGTCATTACTGGCCTCATTAAAAGATTCTTCTTGTTGATATCTAAAACAAAATACTTATATAAATATTATGTAGCAAACCAAGTGGCCTAACGAGTAAACAATTTTTTGCAAACTAGTTTTTACAGACTTAGGGACAAAAGTGACCCATTTAATGGTTATATACCTTATTTTTTGCACTTCAGGAAACAGATTACCCATATAAAAACACTGTTTAATTAGTTTAATTAACAAAAAAGTCACTTTGCTACTTGTTAATAATAAACAACAATAAAACAAGTGTCGTCAATTATTAATCATGTCTTATACACCTTAGTCCCTTGATATTAAATAAATATTTTTGGTCCATGTTTTAAAGGACTAATGGACACACTTTAGTCCGGAAGCACAAATGCATTTTTTTGCAAATTGATTGCTTAAGTACAAGTTTAAAAACATATTTTGGTATTTATATCTAACAAAAGCTTTTATTCATGATTATTTTTTAATATTTGTTTTTTAAAGAAATTAAAAACTTTGTGCAAAAATTACACTAATTGGTTGTAAATTTTTTGCTGCTTAAAATGGACTTACTTTCTACCAGTTCTGTGTCAGTAGAAAGAGAATAATTAAAATCGATAATAATAATTTAATTGACTGTATAGTTGTTATGCTCCTCTCGAAATGAATTGTTTTAATTACTTTTACACCATACCAATATAAGTATATATTGTTTCTATAAAGGTAATAAGTATTAATAAATAGCACTGGGCAATATATAAATAATAAATAGTAAAATTTAATTTTACAATTCAATTTTATGACCCAAGCCTTATCTGGTTTTGGTTGGATGTACGAGGTGGAAGGCATGTTTTTGCTGGAAACCCCTCGGAAAAATGTCGGAGTAATACCTAATTATTTTGGATCATTCATATTTTTTTAAGGGGCCCATCATACCATGATGAAACATCACGTTAAATTTCGATAAGTTCGGTTTGATAGTTTTTGCATAATAATTTGAAATCCAATTTTGTTTGAAAAAAAAGACCATTTTGCAAATTGACTAGAGTCCCGAATATTGAACTTAAACATTTGATTTTTAACATATACTAGAGACTTTTAACTTTAAAATGTTATTTTTTTAATCAAAATCGGATCATTCGAGCGTCCTCAGCAATTGTTTAAAGTTACCAAAAAGTGTTTTGCTTATAAACAAATTGATCTTCACAATTTTTTTTAAATAAGGTTTTAAAGTAGTCGTAAAGACGCTTTTCTTAAGGTGTAATTGATTTTCGTAGTTTCTAAAACTACCTCGAGATGATGCAACCGCAACGGTAAATTAAAAAACCTATTTTTTTTCCAAAATTAGTTAGTATTAGGTACAATTAAAATATCATCAGCAAAAACTCTAATCAATTCTGCATCAGTTTAGTTAAGGACCTTTTTGTCGTATTTCCATTAATAGGGTTGGGGAAAGATGATAAATAATGCAACTTTTAACTAGCCCTATTTTCTACATCTTTTATAAAAAGTGTTTTAAGTGCGCATTTGTTTGAAAGAAAATGTAAAGCTCTTTTAAATGTTGTCCCTTTCGGTTTGGGCTAGTTTGTAGTTCACCAACTAGAGGGCGATGTTTAAATAAAATTCGGTTTTTCGAGATTTTTTTGAGAAAGTTAAATACGACGATATGTTTTTTTACTGTAGGTTAAGAAGAGGAAAAAAATACCTACACTTTGGCAAAAACCGCGTTTAGATATCGCTGCTTTGCTTTGAGAGTGGCACAACTAAGAAAATATTGTTTTTGCGTTTTTTGTAAGAATCAACTGCTTAGTATATGGGCCTTTATCACGTAAATAGGCATATTTTTATTATCAGCCGTTTACCACCAGAGGGCACTTGTGCCGCTGTAAAATTACCTGCGCTGTTTCACGAGCAACGGCACATTATTCAGTTGTTTACTGGACGTCAAAGGAGACTTTGGGGTGTTTTTCTCGAACAGTGGCATATTTTGTGTTGCGACCAGTTTTTTACTACTTTTTTTCTTTAAAATAGGCAAATTTCGTGTTATGCCTTATATTTGTTAAATAATAAAGTTATGCTAGGATTATTTTTGAGTTCTGCCTATATCTAAGAAAATTTGTGGTTCAGGTTAATTTATGTTTCGGAGTTGTGCCTTTTTTTACCATGAACATTTAATTCAAATAAATATTTTTAGTTTTCAGGTTACTAAAATATGGCGGCTGCGCATTAAAGCTTTGCAAGGCATCTAACGAGAATATCTCAGTAGCCAAAACGGTTGAAAATGCCAGTGAAATCTGGCACACAGTTTATAAAAGACAAGGATTCCAATGTAGTTAAGAGAGGTAAGAAAAGATTGAGGGACATGGAAAAATGGGTGACGATTTCTACTAAGAATAAGCTAAGAAATAGTGGCAAGCCATATAAATCGTACAAAACAAACAAAGAAGTAAGAGGAAGGGAATTAAAAACTGTTTGTAATGAAAAGTGTAAGCAAAAATGCTGGGAAAAATTTACCGAAGATGAAAGATTTTTTTTATTTATTTAATAATCACTGGCAGATGGGAGATTGACATAGGCAGAGAGAATTTATTGCGGCAAGTATGAGTTAAGTTCAGCCTGCATATCGATATGTTAGAGAGGGTAGTAGAGAAAGGCAAACAATGCTTTCTATTTCGAAAAAGATGGAAAACGACTTAGGGTTTGCAAAGTGTTTTTTTATGAACACCTTGGATATAAATCATAGAGTTATTCGAACTGTGGTTGACAAACAACTTAACCTTCATCTAGCATCGTATCACAAGATCTTCGGGGTAAACACAATAATCACAAACAGATAGATGAACAAATTAAAAATGGTGCTCGGCAGCATATCAGTTCAATCCCGAAAATACCTAGTCATTACTGCAAGCAGGGACTATATAGATGGCAGCAAAACAGTAGCTCAAATCTACAGAGATTACGTAAATGTTTGTTTACAAAAAAATGAAAAGCATGTCAACTATGTTATGTTTTATAGAATTTTTAACGAAGAGTTTAACTTGTCATTTTTTGTTTCCAAGAAGGACCAGTGTGAGCAGTGTATTGCTTACCAGAATGCCCCTAATATGGAAAAAAAATTAAAAGAAAGCTATGACAGTGATAGAAAAAGACTTAGCGCGCAATGAGAAAAAATATACAAACAGGAAACGAGCACTTGCTCTATAGTAACATGTTTTGACAAGCAATTTTTCAATGTCCCAAACGGGACATCTCCGTGTTTTATTACAAAAGCAACTTAAATGTTTTTAATTTTACGTTTTATGAAGTAAAAACAAATGACGTAAGCTGTTTCATTTGGCATGAGGCAGAAGCAGAGCGTGGTGTTAACGAAATCGGCAGCTGCGTTTTGCGCTATATAAGAACAAAAGTCCTTTCTACTAAGGATGAAATTGAGCTAATTTTTTATACCGACAATAATTGTAGCAGTCAACAAAAAACTAAGTTCATGATTCATTTATATCATTATGCTATTTAAAATTACTCTAATATTAAATCTATTACCCATAAATTCCTTATCAAGGGACACACACAAAATGAGAGCGATAGTGCCCATTCGATGATTGAAAGGGAGGTTAAACGAGTATTAAGAAGTGGCCCAATTTATACACCAGATTATTTCGTATCCATAATTCGATCTGCTAAAAAAACTTGTCGGCCGTATAATGTTATAGAAATGACACATGAAGATTTTAACAATATAAAAGCACTCTCTGGATCGCAAGCATCATATAAAAATATAAATAATGAGGTCGTAAGGATAACTGATCTTAAAACTATAAAAGTAACAAAAGAAATACCATGCAAAAAAATAATCTTAGAGGGGATTCAAATAACAGTCGTTTGGTACTCCAACCTGCTTATCTCAAAAAACGTCGACTACCTGAAAAGAAAAAGAAGACCTACTTGACGTTTTGACATAACCTATTCAACGTTTTATGTCCATTTTATAATAATCGAATTTTCTTTGCTTTATGAAATGTATATTAGGATCATTTGGGCATCAAATATACACCGTTTTTTTCTTGTTTATGATAAAAGTGCTTACTAAAATATAAAAGTGTTGAAATTTGAAGATGTTTCTTGATAACGCACAAAAACAATGAAAGTTTGATAAATAGGCATTATTACAAACTCATGAGAATTTATTAAACTATTTTTTTAAGCTAGAAACAAATCATTATTTTTAAGTAATTTTTATATCGTTTTTATTTTCGTTACAATTTTTAAAAATCGTCTTCTGTAAAATCATAATATTTTTAGTTATGCCAGTATCAAACCGAAGCAACGATATCTGCTGTTATTTTTGACTTATTTTAAAGTAACCTTTTTTCAATTGATAAATAATATTAACACAAAAAGTAAAAAAAGATTTACTGTAAATTTAAAAAAATTCTGAAAATTAATTAAAAGTTTGTATTGCATCTTTTACAATCAAATTAGATGAGATATTAAAAAGCGATTTTGGCTAATGTGTAGGTGTTTTTCTCCTCTTCTAAGCCTACAATAAAAAAATATATCGTCGTATTTATATGTTCCAGTTGTAACATATTATCCACTGTATTTTTTAAGGTAGGTTATCAATTACTCTGTATAGTTATTTTAATGTAAACTTTATATTTCCCTCATTTGTTAACCTAATTATGTGAGTGGACACCCACGAGCGAGCATTAAACTCTTAAAATGTATTAAAGCCTAATCGCTATTCTATAACACCCTTTTCTCTCGACAGAGAATGCAAATTTTTTTGGTTTGTCTGGAATAAACCAGTAATTTAATGTATAAACAAAATTTCCTTGTAAATTACAGTTAACAAGGGAAGTTAATTATAAAGCAGGAAGGATGATAACATAGTGAAAATTTGAAACAGTTATTATATTTTTGGGAAATAATAATTATAGTGTTCTTTTAATTTACCTTAAAACAGATATTATTTAAAATCCGAGTTAAAGACGACTTTCATCCATCTGCTTGTCGAATAAAAAGTTTTTTATTAAATAAATATATATATATATATATATATATATATATATATATATATATATATATATATATATATATATATATATATATATATATATATATATATATATATATATATATATATATATATATATATAAATTGTGACCGCCAGAAAGATATGGACGGAAAATTATTATGACGTTTGGAAAAAATCGATTCCGCAGATCAACTCTGCATCACTTAAAACCTCAGAAACAACTGAACTATCCCGATTGTCATTTGTTATTTGGCAGTAAATTTGAATTTTGTTAGGTCGGTTGACCAAAAGTCCCCTTATTTGTGAAAATATCGAAAAATTTTATAAGGATAAGTTGTTCAGAATTTAATTTTATGGCTATGTGTAAAATTTTGAGCCATTTGGATAAAAATCAAAATTTGGACATTTTTTTTCCATAAAACTATTTTTGCTCAAAAAATTTTCTTTACCATTAAGAAATAGGTTTTTCAGATCTAAACTAATGTTTCGGCACAACTTTTTTTTTACTTTAGTAAGTTAGTCCTTTTTTCCGAAGAAAATTTTAAAAATGGTATTTTTCGGAAACTCGAGTTGTCGCATAGGCATTTTTTACTTACCGTAACTCGGAATTTCAAATATTAATTTTTACCGTTTAAACAATTCAATGTTATAATTAAAATAACTCCAAATGAAAAATTATTATTTAAAATTCCGAGTTACGGTAAGTAAAAAATGCCTATGCGACAACTCGGGTTTCCGAAAAATACCATTTTCTTAAATTTTCTTCGGAAAAGGATTTCAAAGTAAAATTGACGTAAACAAGTTTAGGTCTGAAAAAACCTGTTTTAACTGGTAAAGAAAACATTTTTAAACAAAAATATTTTTGTGGAAAAAAATTCAAATTTTGGTTTTTAATGACAAATTTTACACGTAGTCATTAAATTAAATTCTGAAAACTTATCCTTATAAAATTTTTGATATTTTGACAAATAAGGGACTTCCAACCGACCTAACAAAATTCAAATTTGAAATAAATGACAATCGGGATTGTTCAAGTGTTTCTGAGGTTTTAAAAAATGCAGAGTTGATATCAAAATCTATTTTTTTTCTAAATGTCATAATAAAAACTTTTTCCATATGTCGCAACTTATGGTAACATATATACATATATAT
Source organism: Listronotus oregonensis (assembly GCA_019359885.1). NCBI lineage: Eukaryota > Metazoa > Arthropoda > Insecta > Coleoptera > Curculionidae > Listronotus > Listronotus oregonensis. The sequence goes on from JAHBCN010000232.1 coordinate 89,020, forward strand.
GTATATATATAATATTATTATTATTATTATATATATATATATATATATATATATAATATATATATATATATATATATATATATATATATATATATATATATATATATATATATATATATATATATATATATATATATATATATATATATATATATATATATATATATATATATATATATATATATATATATATATATATATATATATATATATATATATATATATATATATATGGCTTAAATCTCTGCCCCAATATCAAATTTCACAAATGTTCCTAAAAATTAAATTACTAGCATGGTGAGTTATTTTAATACAAAAGATGATTTAATGAGATTTAATGAGATTTAACAATTTTTTCTGCAGTATACCTTTAATTGCGCGCGAAAAAAACCTCTGCCCAGACATTCAAGGGATTAAGAAAAGAACAAAGTGGAAAGTGTGAGGAATATAACACTTTGTGTTACTCGTTAGGGAACTGCTAGAGAAGCATATTAGCTGATTTCTTGGAGCAGAAGCCGTAAAAATACCCATAAAATTGTGAAGATCTCTTTTAGCTTGTCTATGAGTAAAAGAAGAAAACTTTTCTTTAAATGTGAAGTCATTAATAAGCAAACTTCTACAGATGAAATCAGAAATGCTAAGTGTTGTAGACGCCATTTCCAAGGCATGGAGAGAGACAGAAAGGGAAAAAGGAAAAAAAATCTGAGCCTTTTTTAAAAATCAATTAAAGTTATTCTCGCAAGTAACGACCACAAGGCTGACTAACTCTTTTTCTACAGACTTTAGCCTCTCATAACTTAATGACGACTATTTGTAAACTTGTGACAACGAACACGATTGTGTTTTTAAAGCATCGAACTGGACAATATTTTTGGTTACTTTTCTTGTCATGTCAATACGCTATGTTATCAAGCATGTAGAAATTTATAAGAATAAACCAAACACAAATGTCTTGAAAAATATTAGGTTAATGTATAGGACAAATTAAATAACAGGAATAAATATTGTTTCTTTACTGTAATATAAAATAATACGAATGGGTTTTTTTCAAAAATAATATTTTTAAATTTAAACATTGTGCCTTTTAATTAGTATGTTTTGTAAATAAATAGGTACCAGTTTTGCATATTGCTGCTAGTACTTCTTTGACGATTAAACTTATGTGGTTATGTGAAATTCTATAAGCAAATGCTAATGAACGAAAAGACTCTCCTGTTGCCAGATATCTGAAAATAAAAAAATGTTCCATTTTAGCTCAAGACTGCAAAACAAGATGGAGAACTTTAGTAGTGTATAGAAGGAAACTTAAAGTAGTAACAAATAAACCAACTGGTTCCGCTGCAAGCAGCAAGGGATGGGAGTATTTTGATCAAATGGCATTTTTAAGAAGAGTTCCAAATGAAAAAGAGTAAGGTTTTTTTTAAAAAGGTGGCCCTAATAGAATGACAATTAATATAACTTTTTTTTATAGGTCTTTTACTAATGTTTCTGACATTGTGTCCCCGGCCTATGACCAACTTCATGAAAATGATCAAGAAAGTGTAAATAAAGAAACAGTATCTGCTGTAGATGAAAGTGAAATAAACAAGGAAAATACACAAGAAGAAAATAGTAATCAAAAAAGATCATTGGAAGAGCCTGATAATATACCAAAGAAAGATGCAAAAAGAAGAGATATAGTGACCGCGTTATTGCAGCTATTGAAAATAGAAGCAAAGAGAGAAATTTATTATTTCGGGAATTAATGTCAGCCCCATCTGCACCTCCCGCTACACCTGAAACGAATCCTATAATTACGTTTTTTCAGAGTATGGCTCAAACTGTAATGACTTTTCCTCCAAACCTAGCAGTGGAGGCAAAGCCAAAATTTGCCAAATCGTCACTGACTTAGAATACCGTGCAATTTCACAGTACCAGGAACCAAGCCATCCTTATCAGCAAAACACTATGCCCAGAGGCGACAATTATGAGACTCGGTCTAGTTTGGATGCTATGTCTGATGGGACAACTTTAAATAGCCCAGAAAGTGTTAATTTTCTTCTTGATCTTTAACATGTAACTGCATTTTTTTTAATAAATATTACCTTTTGATACAAATATTGCTTACTTACCTAAGAGTCAAAGCTAGCTTTTCATATGCACTTATTGGTTGTTGAACAAAGCTATTTGGCTGCTTTTCTATTAGAGGCGCTATGATATCGCAAACTTCCTGAAATTGTATTTTACTCAATCTAAAATATTCCTTAAACTTTTGTTCGTTTTGTTTTAAATGGTTTTCAATTAAAACTTTGAAGGTTCCTTCAGTTCTCCTCTTTTAAATAGGATACTAGCGTCACCTCTCTCATCTAATGTTGATAGCAGCGTAAAATCATCATCATCTTCCTCTTCTTCTAGTAACAAACATAGCACTGCTTTTTTCTTCTCCATAGCAAACACCTACATGTACAACACTCGAGACAAAACTAATAATGAAATTGTTATTAAATATAAAATAAATTGCACTGCGCAGTACGCATACTAAATAGACCACCCCATATATGCGGAGTCCGCAAGCGCACGTAAACGCGACGTACGCGTACTCCGCGTGCGGACTCCGCAGTAGATAGACCGTAGCTTTAAACCTACCTACCTACCTACGTAGCTACCTACCTAAATAAAAAGAAAATCTTATGCAGATGGAAACTTCTTACTGAAACCTTTGATTGTGGAGAATTAAAAAAAGAGCGATATTATTTTTTTTTAATTTTTAAATTATTTTATTTTTCGATATATTTTATCAAAAGTTTTTAAAGTGAAACCCCGTATAATTTGTATAGCCTTATTGCGGACCAAATGGTATACATTTTTGTCCAGTTATGGTAGAATTTCGGACCAAAAATTCTTGGAATGAATTTAATTTAATTAAGCCATGGCGAAATTGGGGAAAAATGTATTGCGGTCTAAACGAAAAAGTTTACGGTTCCTACTTTTAGTGATATATTACGTCTGGGGCCTTTAACTAACCAGAACTAATCATGACCGACCAGAACTTGAGGGATTTTGAATTTGAAGTTTATAAAATTTTTTAAATAATTTTCAAAATGGTATTTATTTATCACGTCTGAAATACAACTGGGAAAAATAAAAAGCCGCTTTAACTTACCAAAACTAACCATGACGGACCAGAACTGAGGGCTTTTGAATTTGTCTAAATTATCCCTACGTAGAAGTTATTAACAAAATTTTAATATTTTCAATATGGTATTTACTACGATACGCAATAATTCCATTCTGTTTGGTCAAACCAGGTAATCATTTATTAACGGGAAAATTTATTACAGGCTAACCCTTTTTTATGGTTCGCAATTAGGTTATTATTATTACATACCTGATGATTTGGTCCGCAATGTAACAAAATAACTTTTACATTTTTATTGCTACTTCTTCTGTTCTACAAGATAGTGTTATTGGATTTATACACCGACCGTCTTTAAGCTGCCATCATCAACTCTTTTTTTTTAAATACGGCCCTGGATTTTTTATTATGTATTTTAGGAGCTATTAAGTTCCCAAAAGCAATAATGTATTGCACTTATTCGAAAAATTTATATTAATGGCAATTTTCATGACAAACCATATGTTAGAGAGAGTCCGACAATATATTTTTGGCAGGATCTTGGGAAAACATGAAACTGATTTTTTTGAATAAGTGCGAAACATAATTGGATTTGGGATCTTAAAAGCCCTTAAAATACGTAATAAAAAATCCAAGACCTCATTTAAAAAATATAGTTTCAATTTTTAATAATTAAAAAAACCGGACATTCCACACAAAACAACACAAACAAAATATCAGACGCAGACACGACTGCGGCTACACTGCTTCTTTAGCAGTCCAGTCGCATCAATCGCAGTCGTTAATAGCGGACGCATACGACGGCCGCTTGAAACAAACTAGGCACATTTAAAAACATGAGTAGGAGTGCTTTGCAGCTAACGTAGTGCGTTAGCCGCATGCAGCGGCCGCATGGAAGGAAACATACCTTAAGAAAGGATCATGGCATGCTAACGACCATACACAATAATGAAACCTTGGAGAATTCGTCTGAGATTGTAGAGGCTTTTGCGGACCAGGCAATCTGCAAGCAGAGCTTTCGCAATTACTTTTAAAAGGTAATTCAATTACAATTACCAATTACCCTTCTAAGTAGTAGCAAATTGCGATTAACAATTACTAGCATGTTTGTTAAAAGTAATTCAATTATCAATTAAAACTAAAAGTAATTAAATATTTTAGCAATTACTCCATTTAAATAACCACATATATGAAACACGATACACTAAACAAATAAAATATTTATACTAATATGCATTATAAGAACATGATACACTATTCAAACTACTTTTTCGGCAAGTTCAACATTAAATGACTCTAAAATAAAATTTCTTTTTATGCTACCCCAAACATCAACAGATTTTTTCACAAAAAAAGTATAAAAACGATGGGGTAAGCATTAATTTCAAAGCGGCCCGCCGTGTTTTAAGGCGCTCTTTGTGACTATCTAAAATTTCGGCAGTTTTTTCATAAAGAAATCTAATTAAATTTTTCAATTTAATTACTAATTAGGTAAATTAATTAATTTTTAAGCAATTCAATTACTTTATAAGTAATCGAACTACTTTCTAAGTAATTGAATTACTTGAAATTCGTGAAAATAAATTACCAATTACGATTACATTGTCGTAATAATTAATAATCCAAATAAAATTACCTTTTTCGAAAAATAATTAAATTAAAGTAATCCATTTACTAAGAAGTAATTGAATACGATTTTTCAATTATTTTAGTTCAATTACCGACAACTCTGTCATAGAGGTTAAGAGGCTGAGCAGGCTCGGTTTGGTATACCCAAGGACCAGGACCGAAGTGGTACCACCCACTAAGCAAAAAATCATCCTAATAACGTTAGATTTATGTTTTCTTGATTCTTTGTTACGTTAATCATCTTGAAACAATAACAGCGCCTTGAACCTAATAGTTTCGTTATATTTTCTTCAACTTCACAAAATCGTAGTTACGTTAAAAATACAACGTTCTGGTTTTAAAACTTACAAGGCCTCGTTATGTATTTTGCATGGGTTAGGCCCAACACATATTCTGAAACATCCACGTTAAATAACTTACGTTATAAAGAGGGTTTAAATAGGCGGTTTTGTTATGTTAATTATAAACAAGGTAGTGTTCTGAAATATTTACGTTATTTAGTTAACATTACAAGATCTTTTGGATCCTTAATTTGTGGTTCATGGTAATAATACAGAATGTTTAATTATGTATGGTCATAAATCGTATTTCGTAAATCATTTAATGAACAGTTTAAAATTAATAATTAGTATAATGAAGATAGCTTTAAAAGTTACTAAACTTATTGAGTTGGTGACTTTATCACTGGAAAGCGCACGATACCAAGTATATTAAAAAGCAACCTTTTTCTAAAAATGTTGATATTTAAGTAATTAATCACGAATTTGATTAAAATTACTAAACAATTTTTCACGCCTTTCCTCATATATTATTTTCTGTTAAACTTCTAGAGTGGGCAAAAATTTACTTATATGCAAAAAAGCACTGATAAAGTGAAACATATTTTTAAAAACTTAGGCTGGTTAAATAAAAAAGAAATAATTAAATAACTTTGTTTTTACGTTTTGTAAAACTAAAACTGTAAAATACCCTATCGATTATTAATTAACAATATTAAAAATTGTTTAGCTCAAAGTTTTAGCATTTTTATGTATAAAAGTAAATGTTGCGTCCACTCTTTTATTAAAGATACCACTGAAAAAAATATGAATGTAAAAAAATGTTGTGCTAAATAGTCTGTTAATTTTAATAATCATTTCTTTCATTCACCACGAAATAGTACAATAGTTTCTAAGATACAACCAATGAGAAGTTACTCCCTAATAAAAAAATACTTATATCAATTATAAGGAAAAAATTATTTGTAAAAATATCTGATGTCTACAACTCTCCTTTCATATTCCCCGAATTTGTGTATAGACTATTTAATATGCACACACAGTGTAACAGTTTATATGTAAAAATGTTCATGTAATATTGTTTATCTGTCCTAATTTACCTTATAAAAAGTCTTAAATATTTCCTGATGTGTACATATAAGTAATATTTTCAAAAATATAAAAAGATCCAAAGTTAGGTATAAAATTTGCCTACATAATTTATAAATGTTTATTAAAAATCAACTGTAAGTACATGTATTTTTAATATCCAAACAATCTCGGTGCCAGCTACTTTTAAGCAAACGAGGTCGATATGTTAACTTTGTTTACATTTCTACGAGGAAATGTAGTAAACGTAACGATTCTGCAAAAAATAAAATCATTATTATAACGTCATACTAATAACATTTTATATTTTATAATCATATCTGAAACGTGATTCAGAGACGTATTAAAGTTGTATTTAAAATACCATTCTCTACATGGCAACATTTTAACGTTAATATAAAAGTACATAAAAATTACGTTCGTAAGATGTTTGTTCAATACCGTATTAAAAATATGCACAAGTGTATGTTACAGAAACGAAAATTATCAGTAACAGTTTAAGAAAACGAAACAGGCATGATAAAATAACGTTTGAAATGAAACGTTATCACAGATACTTTTGAATAACGTTACAAAACGTGCTAAAGATGTTCTTTGCTTAGTGGGCATTTTCTAGAAAATTTTAGGGCGAGTTACCCCAGCAAAAACATATAAAATAGTATATTTAACTTATTGAGTTACCATTGTTCCATAAGCTCCACGGGTTTATTAGCTTATCAATAACCTCCTGATATTCTGAAAAACCATTTTGTCCAAATTTAATATATAATCCAGCGAGAATACCCACTACTAACACTAACACAGTAGTCACTCTTTTTGAACACATCTTTATCACATCAAATGCTTAAAACATCCTAATTTGTACGAATAAAAAGTTTGTTCATAATTTCATTGATACCGGTTTGTTTACATAAAATAACATCAGCCTGAATTCTGATGAATTAATGATGAGATATTTATCGAGTAATAATGGTAGACAGGTAATATTTTGCCTTAATACTTTTAGCTGCATTTTCGTCACCGAATCATGAAGGTACACGTATCTTTGGAAAATTATCTTACAATAAAAATGTGGTTACTGGAACTTTCAGATGTGTATGTCGGCACGTAGTCTGGCCATAAAATGAATAGTCGCTAAAGTAAAGAATATAACGGTAAAGGCAATGACGTGTACGTCTGTTGCCGTAATTGAGTAGCCAGTCATTTGTGGGCCGCCCAAACTTTGGGTTTAATTTTCTAATCGGTAATCTTGATAATCCGGTTTCATTTTGTCTGGTACCTTATTTTCTTTAGCAACAGCTAGCAAGATTTGGAAAAAATGTTACAAAGTATTTGTAAAAAATTTTTCATTACTTTTTGCATACTAGTTTTTTGGTCTGCCTTTTCAAAATAGTTATTTTTGTACCTAATGGCTGGTTGCACCAACACTTATTGCACACTTAAATTGTTCTTAAGCATTAACTGTCCCTTAAGTTTCATATGTTTCTTGGCCATCTTTAGACATAGCTTTTACAATTTTTTTTTATCAGACCGAGCTTTATGTGCAACGGACGTAAAAGTATGACATCAGTGTTCACCAAAGGATCATTTTTAACATTTTAAGACCTGGAGTAAGTGATTTACACTTGAGCTACACTTTCTTTGTATAGTGATTTTTTTGTCTCTATTGTGGCATTTCCACATGAAACATCAACATTTTGTATAACTAAGGTATAGTCCAAGCAAAAGTGCAATAACTTTAAGACCGCCACAAGCGTGTTCATTGTATTCCATTTTTTTAAGAAGAAGTCTTATATTTTTGTAAGTTCATATTAGAACCATAAGCAACCGGTACTGAAGTACGTTTGTTTCAGTTATGCAGTAACTGCTTTCAAACTAGTTTTTGAGAAGTCAATGAACAATCGCCAGTGACAGAATCATATTCAAATTTTAATAAATTCATCACAATAGGAACGTTATGACATGACAATAGACTAAGTCACCTCCTTTAAAAAAATAAGGTTTTATTTTATCATAAGATATTTTTGTATCAGGAGAAAGTAAATTCCAGTCATTTAATGTAGACCCCAAAAGCTCATCCTGCTTTTAAGACAGATTCAAATCACGTAATAAATCGTTTAAATTACTTTGTGTCAATAAGTGTGGTTCTTTTAAAATTAACGGTTCATAACTTGAGTCACTATCTTGAGATACCCTATTGTGCTGACTTAGAACAGGTTTTGGACTAAAATTCTAACTTTCTGATTGATTTGGAGCCTTTGGCGTAGGCATTTCGGCAAAAATAACAATCGCTTACATAAACCTTTGGTTTCGTCCAAATTATTGGTATAACAAATGGCAAATGTCTAGGTTCTTGTTTATCCCAACCTAATGGCAGTCACACACGTTACACATCATTTATGTGGAACCCAGAATTTATCTTGATGCCTCACAGAAAATCCAAAATAGTGAAAATAGCACTGTTTAATTAATGATGTGAAATTTCGACGCTGAGATGTAACAGTTAATTTTCCACCCACATAACAAAAACTGTCGGAGTTGTTGGAACACTTTCGTGGCATATTTACCATGTAACTAACGTAAATAAAATGTAAGCTAGTTGAATGCAATAATTATATAACGCCTTTATAAAGTCATCCAAAGACACGTATATGAGGTCAGAAATAAATATGTAGCTGTCACAAAAAACTGAATGTGATTGAAACAAAATCATTATATATTTTTAATGAGGTACCATCAACATAAACAAAAAGTATTGCAAAGTTCGTGTGCTAAAAACAGTACCCTTACTTAAGTTGCAATAAAAATCTAATGGTAAAAGCGAAAAACTTTTTTAGTTGTCCTTAAGAAAATTTTCATAAAGATATACTTAAAATTACTTTGGTGCAACCAGTCATAAAATCAATTTTTTTGAGACAAATCGTTGCATAATAGCAGATGAGTCCCAAAAACTGACTTAGGTACGTGTTAAAAACAACATTTTTTTGTTTTAACCCAAAAAAAGACTAACTTTTTATTAGTCATATGACAACGCCAGTCAATTTTTGAAAAATGTCAGTTGTAATTGATTTATATTGTTGTACCTACCCAATATATTAAATAGAGTGTTATAGTTATTAAGGTATCAAAGGTTTTATAAGGATAATAACGCTTGAGGCGAGGTGAAAGCGTTATTATCCTTAATACCCGTGGTGCCTTCAAAGTTTAATGTCCGACCCAATATTCTTTATATGAGAAAAATCTGAATGAATTTTAAATGTATTAGTTTAAACCAAATCAAGTACTAGCATTTACCTGAAAAAATTGTTGAAACGTAATTGTGGTAACCATGGTTGTAAGTTATTTGCCAATAAGACAGCACATAAAAAATAATTTTGCGATTGAGGCATAAAAATGTCGAAGTAGTGGAAATCTCCCCCAAGATATTTTAGTCAAAGCTGCTAAAGCTGAGCATGCGCTTGTGCCATAAAAAACTAGGCGAATTTACGAGAAAGGATATTTCCATTTTGAGGCCTGGCTGACGGAACACTGCGTGGACCGTGTGGACGAAACCGTTTTGATGGCTTATTTTCAAGATTTGTCAGAGTCATATTCTCCAAATTCCCTTTGGACAAAGTTTTCAATGTTACTTAAAGATTTAATAGTTCATAAGAAGATAAGAAGTAATAAAAAGTTGATTTCTCTGCAACAGTTCCTAAAGCAACTTGGGGGAAATTATCAGCCTAAAAAGTCGAAGGTTCTGACTCGCGAACAAGTTATAACTTTTTTGAAAGAAGCGCCGACTGAAAAATATTTGGCAGATAAATTTGCATTAGTGATAGGTGTATTCGGAGCTTGTAGAAGAGACGAGCTTGTGAAAATGAAGTTTTCCGATGTGCGTGATATGGGTCAGCATATATTTATTGACATTCCACAAATTAAAAATGGGCAAGCAAGGAGCTTTTTGGTTATTGATGACAGTGAAATGTGCGCAACAAAGTTAATTCGGGACTATGTGTCTTTGCGACCTAAAAGTGCACCTATAGATAGGTTTTTTTTTGTGGTATCGTGATGAACGATGTACTGTGCAGCCTATAGGTAAAAATACATTTGGAAATATACTCTTTAAGATTACTACATATTTGGGTTCACCTGATGCTAAGGCGTACACAGGTCATTGTTTAAGACGTACAGCGGCAACAATTCATTCTGATGCGGGAGGTAGTTTCGAGAGCTTAATGAGGTTAGGAGGCTGGAAGAGTTCTTCGGTAGCACGTGGATGATAGTGAAAGCTCCAAATTGGCTAATGCTTCCCTTGTAGTTGGGAAAAGTATTACTTCAAGTAACACAGCAACAGCGGTGGGTTATGGAAATGTGGAATTTTCCGGTCAGCTTGAAAATTGTACGTTTTACTTTAAAACATAATTTTTATTATGATAAGTATATTGTGTAAGTATGTTTGTATTTTCGTAATAAATGCTTAAATGAAAATAATTAATTGTTTATTTATTGGTTAATTTGTAGGCCTTAGGGCGTTTTTTTTAAATAACGTTCTAGGGTAATATTTCGTATTTAACTAACTTTGACATAATATTATTATTTGTCAAATAACATACCAGTCGGACATTAATGTTTAATTGTCGCTTGATGTATTTGTACTTGGTCCAAATAAGTTGCAATGACGACTTATTTGGACTTAGGTAGAAGATTCATTTTTGGGGGACTGAAATGAGTCGGTAAAATAGCCCTTTTTCGGAGCAAATAAAAAATTATCCTGTTTTTATTATTATTTAAATACTTATAGTCCGCAAAAAAATACTTTTACGTTAGTGTGCCCATTGTTTTCATTTAAATTTAGGGAGGCATTAAAAAAAGGTGTCTTTTTATTTATTTTGTGCCAGGCGATCTGATATAAGGGTACGGAGCGGTTGTATCTCGACAATGGTAAGGTCTTAAAGTTTAAGAAAAAAATCCTAAGAAATAAAATGGACAAGAAAATGTCTGGAAATTATTTTGAAGTTCGTTATTCCACCGCTAGGGGAAGCAACTAATATAAAAAACATAAAATTGACTCTATCTCAAAAAGTTAGACGATGAGCTATAACTTTGAAAACATTATTTGATAGCCTGGGTAGTACCGCTTTTTTTTGCGGTGTGACTTTTTTTGTATCTGACAAAATAAGAACGTGGAAGGCCAATGCGTTGTTTAAAATTTTGTGATTTATTTATCCGATTTGAACATTTTTAGTCTTGTTTGAAAGGGAATTGTAAGAAATATTTTTTTTTGTTAAACCGTTTAGTTTAAAATAGGTAAACTAAGGGGCGTTATCTGCACAGGTTACATATTTTTGTCATATCATGTATATTGTCAGTTAAATGGAATGGTAATAATTTTGGACTTAATGCATTATAAAATTAGCTAAATTTAAGTGAAAACCGGATCGCAAAATCTCCATCCGTTCTCGATTTATAAGTGAAAATGTCGGTGTTTAGATTTCTTTACCATTAATATTTACCTTTAACACTTTTTGTATGTAATCTTCTTTGATATTTCAAATGACTAAAACATTGCTCGTAAAGCACTCAGTACATATTTTGTTATTTTTTGTTCAATATATTTTTAAATTTGGTTTCTAATAACACATACTGATTTTTATTTTTGTTTAAAATCTTATTTTTTAATATGCTTCCATTTTTTGCCACATCTGATAAAGTGAATAAGCGACATCGAAGAAAACAAGAGATTCTTGGTAAAAGAAGGGCGTTTTCCCGTTTTGTCTCTAACCTTCGAACATATCGACTCTTGACCCGAAAAAAGGACGAGAGAAGGGGATTTCTGTTCTCTAAGGCATCGACAATTAATTTGCAGGATTTCTTTAAAAAGAAAATACTTTTAATTCTAGCATTGAACAATTGTTTCAAATATGTCAGTAAAAAACCTTTTAAATAAGCAATAAAAAGATATTTCTATATACAATATTTCTCAAACCGGTGACGCCTGAATTAGGGTATAAAAAAATTGACGAATGGTTAAAAGGGTAAACATTTTGACAACTTTATTGATAACTTAATCATCACCACAGTTTTTCCCTTTATGATTCCTTCTTTTATGTCTTTAGATGCCCCAGTACATGCATTATCAATTCTGGACACAGTTTATTCAAGAGTTTTTTTTATCTTAAAACATTATTTACTGATTTAAGAGGAAAACATTATCACATAATTATTTATTAAGCGTTTGAAAGGTATTTAAAAAAACAAAATATTTTTAATCTCTGGTTAAAAAATGACAATGACACTGCAAATACTCAAAACACTATTGCCAAGTTTGATAGATTAGATTATAATCTCTGTTTCGCAAAACATTTAATTTTTTGATTTGTCATCATTTTTAATTTTTGATGAATGCAAAACTATTTTGCACTAATTTTAAAATTACTTCACTTACCGATTAAAAAGTGTATTTGTTTTTTGTAAATTTTTTACGTTTTTCATGTCAGAGATTATTCCGTCAATTTGAAACAAAACTCTGTTAGCCACATTCCTATAACTATAACTAAGTCAGCGTTTTTTAAAAACTATCAATTCGATTTTTCTCAAAAATTTATGAATTTAATTTTGTACATACATACATTTTAATTCAAAAATTGTTTTTTCGTTCCTTTATTTATCAAGTTAATAATTAATCAAACTTAAAGCTAAAAAATGGTAATCGTCCTTGAGATACTAAATCATTTTTAATAAAACATATCTTTTGATGTTCTACAAAGATTCTCATAAATATTGTATGGATTTTGGTAAATTATTTATTTTCAGCCTTAAAAAATATTTGTTATGTCATGTACTTAAAATTAAAAATACATTACAACTTACCAGCTTTAAAGCTACCTGGACACAAACACAATATGGAATGACACTATTTTAAAATTGGTTAGCTAAAGTTACACCGGATTTCTACCTGATATGAATAAAATCAATTGGTGAATTGGTTATTAGCTTCTAATTTAGTATACCTGAACCAGTCGGTATTAAAATTAAAAGAATATCTTATATTTTCATGGTCAGTATCGTTTGGCGACCTTTAAAATATTTCGTTGGTTCATTCTCTGAAATAAACTTACACAACTATTGTTGTGGTAACAAAAAATAAATTTTTACAATTCAAAAAAAATTGGCAATTCTCTTTCTCCCTAAATGACTATTCTTCAATTTGATTTTCTTATTTACCAAGAAAGGATATTCCACTTAGCATTTATGGGACTCGAAATAAATATCTACAATTACAAAAAATAAGTAGAATACCTACCAAACATTTTAAAGTAAAACACATATTTTTATTTATACTAACTATTTGAAAACAATGGGTCATAGGAATAATAAGAAAGTAAATAGTCCCGAGTATAAGCAAAGATTCTAAGCAAAAGTTTAGAGCAGAAGGTTGGCATGTAACCATTTACTCCAATTTGTGTGAATAGTGATTTGCTTATAGTATGTCTCAAAGTATACCGTGTTAGCTCTTGCCTTCATTTATGGATTATACTTGCCGACAGCAAGAAAACTGCGGATCGGTAGGTATTAAAGGACAGAACATTAGGGACGGACTTTAATAATATAAAGATTTATAATTTATTGTTTATTTAGGTAAGTATAATCTTAAAATTACATTAAGAATTTAAATATATGCAGAGTTTTAATAAATTTATGCATTATCTATACATAATTACATTTTTAATCTAAATATCTAAATCCAATTCTGTTTTACTATCAGAGTCATCATTAAGACTAATTACAATATGATTTATGTTGTTTTGGATAGAAATGTAAGAGTCCGCAATTTTTATAATGTGCTGTAGTGATTTTTTCCAGCTCTCAACTGGTATGTAAGTAATTACATTTTTTATCAAATTTATAACACTGGGACTTAAAGTAGGTGTAACATTTTCTGCTCTGATTTTTGATTTTACTTGGTTCCACAAATGCTCTATGGGGTTAAACATACAGTGATACGGAGGAAGCCGTAAGACAGTATGCCCAGCCTGTTCAGCCAAATTAACACATACATATTGTTTTTTAATTGCATATGAATTTAGGACTTTCAAAAGATGCGTTTTTTTGTAACTGAATTCAAAATAAATATCATTTTCTAAAAAATATTCCTGGATTTCAGTTTTTAAACTTGATGAAGCTGGTGCTTTGTGTAGCAGACGGCTATGGTAGCTTGCGTTATCCATGACAATAACACTGTTGTTTGGAATATTTTTTAAAAGATAATTTTAAAACTAGTTTTTAAAAAGTTCTGCACTTATATCCTCATGATAATCCAAGCTAAAATCCTTAATATTATTTGCAGACAACAGCAAGCAGTTTGGGACAAATCCGTCTTCTGAACCAGCGTGTATTATAGTAATGCGTTTTCCTTTATTTGAAGGTGCTTTCGTCTGACAGTTTGGACTGGAATCATCTCATTCTTTGGATACTGTGTCGTGTGTATCGAACCATGTTTCATCAAGGTAAATTATGGATCTGTTTTCTAACCTATATCTTTTAATTTCTTGAAGGTAATTAAATTTCCAAGTGCGTAATCTGTGCGATTCCATTACTACTTGTCTTTTGTCTATTTTGCGGTATTTAAATCCCATTTTACAAACAACTCTATAGAGGGTGGCACGGCTAATATTTATATTGGTTTCGTCTTCGTCTAGCTTCTTTTTCAGTTTATCCAAGGTAGGAATAACTCCGCTTTCATAAAGACAATATATTTTCCTTTTTATTAGGTCCTGATCACTATTGTCTATACGGTGAGATTGAAAATCACTACGTTTTTTCCTTTTGTTCAATTCTTCACTAATAATAATATCTCTTAATATCGATGATATTGGAGTTTTTCTAGTAGACAGGTTTCTTTTAAAGCTTCTTGTTAAATTAGACCTCTAATGATTAAAGTTTTATACACATTTTTCACAACCTGTTTTGCATCTAATGACAAATAATTTTGACGCGACATAGTTATATTCTCGTAAAACAACTTTTTCGAAACGCACAGTAAAAACGGTTATTCAACACTGCCACCAAATTATTAGCCAAAATATTTACATGCCCCATGGTTAATACTCAAGAAATACCTGGCTCACCCCTGCCCTTATGAACAAATGGGTTTACCCAATAACAATAGGTAATAAAATCGTTAAAGGTTTATTGGGGTATGGTCCGTCAAAAGCCATAACGATATACTTTGAGACAGACTATACCATGAGGAATGCGTCAGTTTGTCAGCGGATTATACAGAGATAGTATAGGAGCTAGTAACGTTTTCGAGCGAGAATTTTAGATCACCTGATTTTTTGATTTGATTTTTTAGACAACATCAGAATGCAACATAGAACACAGTATCCAGTATTTTATAATTAACTGTATTCACTGCATTTTAATAAAAATATTTAAATTCCGCTTAAACAAATTTACTCCGTTTTTATTAAGATTTGTCCAGAATACCCTAAATGTCTTCTAAATTATAATGCATTCTATCAGTCTTGATAATGACCATTAAGTAGCTCCTTAGCTTACACAACATATCTTTATTATTTTATTAACTTTATATGTTTCCCTTCAAAAAGAAGCTAAAATATAAACAATAAACATACTTATAAAAAATAATTTTAATTCTTCTTTTTTTTTTCAATTTGATTGAGAAATAAGAATTTACATACTACGGCGGTAACAAAAATTTTTCATAGATACAGTGTGTCTACTTAAGTTGAAACCAAATGGAAATTTCTTTTATTATTAAGTTTACGAAAAAAAGTTCTGCATAGTCCAAAACTTAAAATGCAACCATTAGATATCAATTTTTAAAGCCGTATACGAGGTTTGTTAAAAAATATGAATTTTACTCAAGAGTAAAGTACTTTTATTGTTTACAATACAGAAGAATGTTATAAAGTATAGTATATTTCATTACCAGTACGGAAATAACGATTTTTCCGTGCGCGTGTGACATATTCACGGGAAGTCATGCAAGAACGGAAAAATCCATTTCTGGACGTCTAATGAACGATATTTTTTATTATACTTAGGTACCTGAAAACAACATAAACAAAAAACATCGCAAAAAATGATTTAAGATTATTGCGATTATTTATTTTTATTTTTAAAACAGTAAAATAAATTAACAAAAAAAATTACAAGCTAATTAAATCTAAGAAAATTAATTTTGGACGGAACCGTTATGATTGATGGTTATATTTATTGTACAATTCGTATAATTGTTGAAGCTCAATCCCATTTGTATTTTTTTTGTTGAACTAAAGATGTTGAATCGGAGTGTTCGTGTATGTTTTGGTTCTCTTAATTGACTGTTACAGATTTTGTAGTTTCCAAGTTACAAGGCCTAAACAACTTTTGGGATACTTCAATTTTTCTTTGTATGGACTCCTCTATATATCCTTCTGCTACATTGGAAGAAAGCCATCCTCCGTGTCTTTTCAAAGTGAGCAAATCACCGCCGCTTTCTACCAACATGGTAGCCGAAAAACGCTTTAGCCCATGTTTGGTATATTCTTCGTGATTTTTTAGTTTAAAGTATTTTGCAACAAATTTTGGAATACCACTGATAGTATGGCACCCAACATGTTGGGCGTAACATCTTTGGTTTCGGTATGCAACAAATAATCTTCTACTCTCCATATTTTTAGGGCTGAGATCTGCGTATTTACGGTAAAGTGTACAGGGACTGAATTTGCAGTTTTCATTGGTAATGGTAAAACTTCTTGACCTGTGAGTTTTTCCATCTCGTAAGAACACGACAAAGATGCCAAACACTAAAATTACTTTTGCTAGTAGATATTGTCCATCTGAAGCTTCACATAAAAATTTGGTTACTTGTTCTGATGTAAGAACCTTGGATTTCTTTGGTACATATCCTACAGCTTGTCGTTTCAAAAAAGCGATAGTTTTTGGATATTGGTTGTGAGTACTTTTTTTTATTACCAAACAACTCTTTAACATGGAGAATTGACTCCATAAGGTGGATGACTTCATAGATTTGGCTTTTTCAGAAAAATAAACTAAGAGAATATCGTCACTCACAATTTTGATTCTTTTCTGAATACGCTATTCGGTAAAAATGTGATATTCATGTTCATATCTCAACCTGGATTTCACTGGTAATAAATCTGCACTCACTTCTGCCGCTTGTTGTATCGGGAATATCCGGATTTTCTTCCAAATCTGAATTAATTTTTTGAAAATGGCATAAATTTTACTGACAGAATATAAAATATGTCATTAATAAATAAATCGTTGTTATGAACAGTTTCCATGGATGGATTTTTGTATAAGCGCACGGAAAAAGGGATCGGGAAAAAAAATTCCGTGCGCTGTTCTGAAAATGTCATATTTACTGTATTTTATACACAGTTGAAAATGTAGTATTTTCAGGTAAGTATAATAAAAAAGTTGTTCTGGCTTGATACAATTTAACGTAATCTAGGATGCACTGACATGAAATATTTGACATTGTGTGTCAGAGTGAGTTCGTAAAATTACAGTAAAAATGGCAAACTTACTAAATCGTACAGAAATAAAAAAAAAAAAAAAATTATTAGTAATTAATCACCAATTCTAAATTTTCATGCTTAATGCATATTTAAATATAACTTTTAATTTAAAATAACTTTACTTACATTCTTTTGTTTGAAAAAAATAGGTAAGTATTTTATTCTTGAGTAAAATTCATATTTTTTGTCAAACTCCGTATACGGCTTAAAAAAATTAATATCTAATGGTTACATTTTAAGTTTTGGACCATGCAGAACTTTTCAAAAAAGAATAACTTTTTTTCGAAAACTTAATAATAAAAATTTTTTTGGTTCAACTTAATAGACAACTTTATTTTTTTTTTCGATAGTGAAAAAAATTAATTTTAACAACCCGTTCGAATATATTTATTTAAAACATACTATAAAATAAAAATATTTTTCATCCATGGCACTTAAAGTGCATGATGAATTTTAAGAAAAGTATATTGTACCTATTCTCTTTGTCAGTTTACCTATATATACAAGCACTAGATAACATTCTACTAACATTCTTGTTCAGTGGTTGATATAATACTAAAATTTTTATCTTTTAAAAACTATGAAGCAAACATTTGCATTACCTAGGTTAATTTATACAGAATTGTTTTATTGGGGTGCAAAAATCTGAGTTTTTCCTTTTATTATTTCTATTGCAACAATAAATTGTTGTAAATAGAGCAGACCCTCCGTGTCTGTTCTGAATTTACGGTATTTTGCGTTTTTTTTTATGTGAATCATTTCTGATTCATTTCTGATTCACATAAAAAAACGCAAAATACCGTAAATTCAGAACAGAACGGAGGTCTAAGTTTATTTACAACAATTTATTGTTGCAATAAAATAATAAAAGGAAAAACCAGATTTAGCACCCCAATAAAACAATTCTGTATAAATTAACCTAGGTAATGCAAATGTTTGCTTCATAGTTTTTAAAAGATAAAAATTTTAGTATTATATCAACCACTGAACAAGAATGTTAGTAGAATGTTATCTAGTGCTTGTAATTTTTACAATAGAGTTGGTAAGTGTTTTTACAAATTAAAACAATCATACTTTTCTTAAAATTCATCATGTTAATTAAATACAATAATAGAAAAATATTTTTAGATATTCTGATGATGGTTTAACTAAATAAACCGAAACGTCAATTAAACATTGATTTTTATTTAAAAAATTACCGAAAAACCCCAAAAAACAAGTAATAAAGTTTAATAATAAAAAAGTTTTCCATATGGTTCCAACTTAAGTAGACACACTGTATATTTTTTTAATTAATCGATAGCCCTGACCATAATTTTTTTAAGCAACCCGTTCGCAATATATTTGCTAACATACTATATTTGATAAAACATAATTTTCATCCGATGGCACATGGGTAAAGGTCGTCCCTTATTCGGATCTTAGAGGACAAAATATATTGGGTACCTATTTCTTTCTTTCGTCTGAGGTACCTATATATTTTGTGGTAATACTAATGGTCGATCAATGATCGATATACATTTTTGGTAATACGGTCATACTTGCATTTTTCGCAAGATACAATGTTACTGACAAAATGGTGAATGAGTTTATAATTCATAAAAGTTATCGCAACACGTAATAATAGATTGTGAAAACTAGTAAAAAAAATAAATGCTGGTATTTTTCTATGAGCAAAATAAAAATAAAAACAAGTAACATAACTCCGTCAAATTTCGCCGTATTAACGCAATCGGCCCAGAGACCTTGAAGCGAGAATTTCTAGCCTCGACCATAGGCGTACGCTAAATTTGATACAAGTTTGAATAATTATAAAATAGTTGGGAAAATTATTTTAATGAAGTGACAGAATTTATGTTTTAATTACCTGTGTTTTTGCCGATTTCATCTTTTACTTTTAATTGAGCAAAAAAAAACCGGAAATACATAATGTACGAGTGTGCCTAATACTTATTCGAAATTTTAAAAGTAAAAACAAATATGTATTAAAGCGTGTTATTAGTTTTTCAAAATTTAATCGATTAGCAATCGGTTTAGTTTATATTAATGACAAAAAGAGATGTTTCGTTTATTAAGGCTCCATCAAACCATAAATAAAATTAAAGTGAAATTAAAATAATACTATTACAGAGATTTAAATGTTCTGTTTAATTAAATTTTTTTTCCACGACGTTTAATAACATGTTCATTATTCACTATTTTTGAATAGATGATAACACCTATTACTTTACCGGTGAGTAATAGTTCATTACTCGCGGGTCATTACTCATAGGTTTAATTATTCAAGTAATGCATGCCTAGTGACATAAAAAATTTTGAGCCATTTGGATAAAAACAAAAATTTAAACATTTTTTTTTCCATAAAAATATTTTTGTTTAAAAAATTTTTCTTTACCATTCAAAAACAGGTTTTCCAGGCCTAAACTAATGTTTTCGAATAATTTTTTTAAAATTTAGTAAGTTAGTACTTTTTTCCGAATAAAATATTTTATAGAAAAAAACTAACCAGAACTAACAAACAACAACTTTTAAACTATTACCTAGTTCTGGTTAGTTCCTGGTTAGGTCCTGGTTAGTTTGGGTAAGGTTTTTCTGGTTAAATTGTAAATTTTCTTTATTATAAATTCGCCGTTCTGGTCGGTCATCATTAGTGCTGGTTAGTTAAAGCGGCTTTTTATTTTCCCTAATTATATTTGACACTGGCTCGAATTTCAAATATTTTTGAGTCAATGAAAATAATCCCAATGGTAATGGCAAAGTTTTTTTATTATAAATTAATGATATTTCCGTTTGGCAACACTGTAAATGTCTTGAAGCGGCGCATGTATTTATTACATGTGAATCTTAAATAGTTGAAATAAAATGTCAAAAAATGACTATTTTTTTTTTGCGATTTTATTGGAGAAAACCACTTCATCCCCATTTTTTTGTCTTAAATAATAGTATTTAAAGTATAATTTACAATGCAAATTTAAAAATTGTCCAATTCCGTGCGTGATTTTCTTTACCAGACCTAAAAATGTCATATGTAAGTAGTTATTTAGGCGCTTCATTATTAGCATTCTTCGTAAATTTAATTTATTTCTGCCTCAAAATCTTTAATAATGTTATTGCAGGAACCAGATTTACACTCCTTACAACATTATAGGCCTTTTTTCACACAAGTACAAGTTGAAAATTTAATTTTGGGTTGACAAAAAGCCATTGAACTACGTATTATGGCAGCAGCTCTTAATAAAGTTTAAATTTTAAATATTTCTTTATGAAGTAAAAGATGTATCTGAACATCACTACCAATACTTGCAAAGAGGTAAATAACTATTTTTGGATTGGTTCGTGGCGAATTGGAAACCGTTTTCCTATTTTCGTGCGATTTTATGTTTCTTTTAGATATGTAGTGGCTGTAATATAATTTATGATATTTCTCATCAAACGTAAATAAATCTTCATAGCCACTTAATTTAGATATCATGTTAATGTCATTTCTATTCGTGGCAGCTTTATTATTTTTTGATAGGTAGCTTTTCCACTACCTAAAAAGATTTAATGTTATGTAAAAAAATAAATACCCTAAACATTATTTATAAGGATAAAATTCGTATTTTGTTTCAGTACAAAATATAAACTAATATAAAGGTATCAACTATTCTATGTAGGTACATAATAATATTTAAATTACTTGTTTAAACAGATTTTTTATTTAACTTTTCTTCTTTTTATTTTTACTAGTGTTGCAAAAAAGCACATTTTTCTAATATTGAAACTATCGCATTTAAGTTTAGTGATATTAGTTTAAGAATAATTTTTGTTAAATAAATCCTATAACCTATATGTATCAAATCTCTCAAATACATACTGGGCCAAAAAAAATTCCCCCCCTATAGCAAATGGATATGAAGATTGCTTACAATTTAATTTCATTGAAAAAGAAAACAAAGATAATAAAATGTTTTACGAAATTAACTACCAAACAATTTTTACTGTACCAGAAATCTTTTTTCCCGAATATCCAATAGAAACAAATAGCGCCAAATTATTCTTTAAAGAAATATTATCAAGATATCCTAAGAATGCTATTATTATTATTTATACAGATGGTTCAAAAAACAAAAACAATCTTAGTTGTGCCTTTTATTGCCCGCTCATGAACTATCAAAGGGCATTTACCCTAAATCCCGAGTTAACCATTTTTTCTGCAGAAGCAGCAGCAATTTTTTATGCTACACAATGGGCAATAACCCAAAATAAAAGCAATGTGGTGATCTGTTCTGATTCACAATCAGTACTAAAATATATGGCAAACTTTCATGCAATTAAGCATTCCTATCCACACAAATTTATTGTTCAAACATTAGATATGGTACGACAGGCGACACTTAAAAATATAACAGTACAATTTATATGGGTTAAATCTCATTCAGGTATTACTGGAAACGAAATAGTCGACGGTGTAGCCAAAAATGAACATCTTAACAACAGCAATCACGACATATCTCTTATCGTACAAGATTACTTACCTAAGCTAAAGAAAATTAGCCAAAGAAAATGGAAACAGGAATGGAACAAATATGGAAACGAGACTAATACCTTTTATTTTAAAATTCATGCTGATATACCATACTATATACTGGTATTATAATATATCTGTACCAAGAAGCGCTGTATCAACCATAAGCCGTCTAAAAACAAACCATGGGCGTCTTCCCAGCCACCTTTATAAAATTGGAGTTAAGCCAGATCCCCTTTGTATATGCGGTGAATATGGAGACCTTAACCATATACTTTTTAATTGTCAGATATATCACCAAGAAACCCAATCTCTTTTAAATATACTAATCTCCAAAAATTTTAAATTACCTATTTGGCTACCAGAAGTATTAAGCTCAAATGATCCCGAACTAATGCATGCTCTCCACTCCTACTTACAAAAAATAAGCTTAAAACTGTAATTTTTTTTTTTTATAATAAAAATTTTATAAAAACCTTGTTTTTTACCACATCCTTAATTTAACCCTTAAATGTCTTCCTTTTTTAGTGGTCTTCTTTGTTTGTTTCTTTTTTTTTTAAGTCGCCCTGACGGACCCCTGGGCGTGAAGCGTGTGTCCCCGTCTATTTATGTTGGTTAGGAAATATTCCTTTATATAATTATTTTTGATTTACATTTTATTTTGTCAATTATTATTACGTGGCTAAAACACTTAGTTTGTAAGGCCAAAGCTAGAGAAAAAAAAAAGTTTAGTGCCACATTAATTTAAAGGACCGCCACTGTCTGATGGCAAATTATGATAATAGTTTTGAGAATTTGTGTAAGATTTACGACAGTCTATAAAACATTTTATTTTAGTTTCGCCATTTAAAATACCATTTTTTTGACAGAATTTCTTTTGCTAGATTGTCCTGCCTTTTTTAGCATTTGATAGTAATGATAACAATCCTTGTATTCTAGGTCTTTGTAAAACAGATTTGTATCCATCATACACAATTTTCTTACAAATTATTAGCTTCCTTGTTTTAGAATTCTAAATACATACAGCACACTCTAAATTTCGATACTAATGTATTACTACGCACGCTATCCGCATGCGGGGTCTATTGGGTCCCGATGATACTTTTTTACGTCTGAAAAAAAATCGCTGTTACCAAACGATACGCTCTAGGAAGTTTTTTTTTCAAACCCTTTTGTTATTAATTAGCTATATTTTCTTCGCTGCATGTGTAAAAATATTTTCAAAAATAAAAAAGTTTATCGATTGGTGCAAATTTCATTACAAAAAATATATATTTTTAGTTTATCTGATTTTTAGAGGAATGAAAGTGCGAATTGTGCACAAACAGTTTATAAGGTTAAAAGCGCTACAGTGTGGGCTTTAATTTGACCAAAGATAATACTACTACGAATAAGATGGTTCATTTAAATGGGGCGTTTTGAATCAGTTCGAAGATATCAATGCTTCCGTAAATGCGAATAAAATTAAGTCGGTAACCCCTGCCCCAGCGAAACAAACCGTGCGACATTGCCAATGTCTGTCGCTTGTACCTTATTCGGAATACTAAGTCGCGAAAGCGGGCGGCTAAACGGATTGTGTTTTTCCTAGTCGCGTTTATAGGGTACCGCGGGGTAATGGGAGCCATCGGGCAATGGGAGCCAACGTGCTATTTTAAATTGCGCGCCTTTGGGATCCCAGCGGGATCTGCACGGCCTTCCTAGTATTGCAGACATAGCGTCGCTGTGATTCGTTCTCAAATTCAGTAATAGTTGGACTCACGGTGCGAATGTCGGGGTTTGTTGCCTATTATTATAACGTACGCGTGTAACAAACTGCATGGTAAGTTAGTGTAATTAAATTCTTTTAAAACGTGCCTTAGTGAGGATAAACATTAGGCTTTAGAGAACACCGGCATGTATTTATTGGATCGATATAAAGTTTTTTAAATTCGATTTTAACCGTTTGAATTTTGGTAAACAAAACGGGTAATGGGAGCCACACTGGCTCTGATTACCCCAGTGTGGCTCCGATTGCCCCCAGAATGGCTCTGATTACCCCATTGAGATTCACAGTATATTTTAAAAAATCTAGATGCCGAGAAAACGAGAGAGAAAAACAGACAAAAGTTCTTGGACCTTAGATGATTTAAAAAGGGCTTCTGATTTGGTCAAAAATGGAATATCTATCCGAAAAGCGGCAAAAAAATGTCGAATACCATATCAAACTTTGCAGAAAAGATTGAAAGCAAATAAGCTCGATATTCCTGCAAAAATGGGACGGAATGCTGTGTTTACGCCTAAACAAGAAGAAGACCTAACCGCGCATTTAATAAAACTATCAAAGATGTTTTATGGCTTAACAGGATGGCAACTACGACGCTTATCATTTGAATGTGCAAAAAATTTGCAAATAAACCATTCTTTTAATAAAGAAAAGCGATTAGCTGGCAAAGATTGGATGGAAGGATTTCTGAAGAGAAATGGTAATATAAGCTTCCGTAAGGCTGAAGCAACGAGTTTGAACAGAATCAAAGGTTTCAATAAAGAAGAAGTATCTCGATTTTTTGAAAATCTACATAATGTAATGGAAAAGCATGCATTTAACCCAAATAATATCTACAACATGGATGAAACGGGTATCTCCATTGTGCACGATCCAGGAAAATTCATAGCCCAAAAAGGTCAAAAGAGAGTTGGAGCTGCTACAAGTGCCGAGCGTGGAAAAAATATCACAATTATTTGTGCAATGAGTTCTGCGGGAAATTATATTCCACCTTTCTTTATTTTCCCAAGGAAGCGCACCTCACCTCTTCTCGAAAAGGATGGGCCACCTAATGCTCAGTACCACGTTACACCAAGCGGCTGGACCAATGACGAAATGTTCCTGGAATGGCTACACCATTTTGTTAAGTACACTAACGCACAAAAAGGTGCACCCATCTTACTTGTATTAGACAATCATTGCAGTCATGCTACTTTGGCGGCCTACTTGTTCTGCAGAGAAAATAATATTACACTTCTATCTCTCCCACCACATTCTTCTCATCGGCTGCAACCGCTTGATGTAACATTTTTTGGACCTCTTAAGAAAGCCTATCATAGAGAATGTGACGCCTACATGAACTCTAGACATCTGAGCCAGATCACAATGTATGATGTGGCTTCCCTATTCAATAAAGCGTACAGTAAAGTTGCATCGATAGACAAAGCAGTAGCCGGTTTTCGTACCACCGGGATCATCCCTTTGCAACCTAACATTTTTTCCGATGAAGATTTTTTGTTAGAGAACAATACCTCGATTCCCGTTGTACAAGAACCTGTCGAACAAATAAGAGCAGAAAATGTAGGCCCCGTTAGAGCACAGTCGCCCCCTGCCGAGATGTTCACATTGGGGAGGCAAGAATGCGGGTTCTTCGCAGACAGTGAAGTGCTCATCAACGCCAAAAAAAAATGTGGATCCCATTAGATGTCAGCGAACACCATCACCTCAACAATCAGACAGCTGTCCTACAATGATTTACGAAAAACAAAAAGGAATGGAAAAACAGTCGACCTCGATAGTTGATATTCTTAACAAATCTTCACCTTTACCAACAGAGACACCAGGGCTTCCAAAAAAGAAGACTAGGTCCAAACAACACTCCACAATATTGACGGAAACTACAAAGAAATTAATTTTGGAAGAAAAAGAGCAAAAGAAACAAGGAAAAAGAGAAATACAAAACAAATGTGAAGCAACTAAAAAAAATTACAAGAGAAAAGCCGAAGCAGTCACAAAAAAAATGTTAAGAAGGCAAAAGTTCAAAGAAAAGTATTTGAAGATTCATCGGATGACCCTGAAGAATTGAGCGATAAAGATCCGTGCGATGATGAGAGCCCAAATGATGGGGATGAAACAGAGTTGTGCTTTCTTTGCGGTGACTCTGGGAAGAGCGGAGAGCTGTGGTTCAGGTGCACAGTTTGTGGTAGATGGGTTCATTCTGAGTGCTCGCGTTTTAGTAAGCCTGATGATTACATATGTGACTTTTGTATGAATAAAATGGTTTAAAAGCATATTAAGCACTATTATTTAAATGAAACATGACATTTACAAAATATAAAGAAATATTTTCCCCTAATCTATAGTGGCCCTCATTACCCGACATGATGGGGTAATTAGAGCCATTCATGATTTACTGTTTTCTAATGATAGATCCTAATACATATGATTATATCAAAAAATAAATCATCGCGAACCATGACAAATACCTTAAGCTACCTATCAATATCTTTGGAATGTCTGTAAAGTCATAAATATAATTTTGATAAAGGTTTTTATTTATGTGACTCCCATTCCCCCATTCTCCCCTATAAGTGCAAGCTCAGGAGCACATTTTAATTAAAGATTGATGCTATGTCATCCAGCCTTAACAATTAGTAGATTAAAGATAGGATCAAGGGTTTTTTTAGCTTTTTCTTTAACCGATCAATGTTTTTGGCAAAACACCAGAAAGATTGGCTATCATTTGAGCTGCCTCCAATTGCCCGTAATTTTTTTTTAGGATTTTTTGTTAATGTTTATATGATTTTTTATGTCTTGGCTCTAAAGTCGATGTGACATGGACACATTTTTGATAATTTTTAATATATTTTTTCCCTAGTTCTAACTAGTCCTATAAATGTTTGTCATGGGTTGTGCCTTTTAAACCAGTACAGCAAATACCCCTGTTTGTAAAAAGTAAAAAACAAAAACTAGAGTATCATCAAACACGTAATATTCGTAGAATGTGCTGGCTGAATGGGCGCCTGATGGAAGCACGAGAAAATATTTTTTTCTACTTGCGTTCGCAAAGTTTAACTTTGCGCACGGAAACTCTTTGCGCACGAATTTTCGTTCTGCATATTTGCCGTATTCATGATCGATTTTTTAATGTATTAATAACTTCTGGATGAAATAATATTAGAAAAAAAAGGTTCTACATATTCTTTTATTGTGCTTTATTGAATTTTAGATACACTTGGCGCTTAGTAAATATCCCATATCCCCCCATTTTCAGTTAGAGAGGCCCCGAACTTCCTGCTTTCCTCGTTCCTTCATCCCTAGAGTGTCAAGACTATGGAACCTGCTGCCCGCAGAAGTTTTTCCTTCTCCTCCCAATCTCCAAAGATTTAAGTCCCGTGTGAACAAACTCCCTCTCACCACACTGAAGACACCCATGGTACGTTAGTACTTAGGCATCAGCCTTCGTGGACTGTCCCAAGATAAAAAAAAATATATCAATTTTCTTTATTATCATTTTAATATTTTTCCATGCACCATGTATTTCATAGACACCATGCTCAAGAATAAAAAATCAAAGAATTTTTCTTGTTGCTGCAGCAACCAAGTACAAACATTTTCTAATGTCACGGAAGCATCAGAAAATTCGGTAAAAAGTTTAAAATAAGTTTCTAAGAATGGAGGAATAATTGCCAGACGATGTTTTAAAAGCCGCAAGTTTGGCCAACTTAGAGCTCCTGCCGGCAAAATCAAAAGAAAAGTACGAGAAACAGTATAATTCATTTGAAACATGGTGTGAAGAAAAAGGCGTTAGAACTTTGAAAGAGACTTTTAGCCTATTTTCTCAAATTAAGCAAGGAATTTAGTCCAAATACTTTATGGTCGAAATACTCCATGCTGAAAAGTGTTTAACATCAAGCAGCGAACCATCATCGACGTTCCTAAGAAATCATTTGAAATCGGCCATAAACCTTCAACATGCAACTAATTCTACTTTTAACATAATAATAATTATTAATAGTTTTTTTTTGTATAATCAGTTAAAATAAAAATTTAATTATTTACTTTGAATTTTTAATTTTTACTGAAATATTCGTATACTTCTATAATAATCATATTCTTTAATAAAACGCTCGTAGAAAAAGTATTCGCAAGTAGAAAAGTATTGTTCCTAATACTACTCCGCTTCGCGTCGTTCATCTAACTGCTTTGGCGTGCGGAAAAGTATCACTTTGCGCACTTATTAGGAAAGTAACCGTTATTTACCAACTACCGATAAAATTTGTGACAGCAAATCTGCTAGATGGCAATGCAAAAATTAAAAATAAAATAAAGGACTGGATGTCACATAAATATTTTAAATACATAAAAAACCCAGACTAAAAGTAATCGATTTGTTAAATTTATGTGTAACTTTGTGGAAAATTCCATTTTACAATTACTATTTTTATTTTAGCTCGGTTCAAAATTATTTTTAATCTGTTTTAAGATTCCTTGAATAGTGAACTAACTCAAGGTTACAAGATTTTTTGTTCCGGATAATAGATAATGATCTCACAAACAATACAATGCATAACATAAAAATACTGCTAGCACATTTTGATTCAAAAAATTAACCCAGGTAACTCTATTTTAGAGGGTTTTGGAATTATTAATAGACTTACTAAAACTTATAATATTTATTTAAAAACACTAAAAATAAAATAAATGTCAGAAAGTCAAAATATTAACTAAAAGAGACAACTATACCCAATAAAAAGTAAGAATGTCGTCAGATTGTATGATTTTTTCTGAGTGCCTTTGCGGATGAAATCACCATGTTTTGCCCGGTTTTACATCTGACGGACGTACTGAATTAATCTATGTTTAAAGTACAATAAGTGGTGTTTTTACATTGGGTATATTCTTTATCTTTTCGGACAGACTTTGGATAAATGCTATTGGCAATATTTTTTCTGCTTGGACAATAATGCCCGATCTCATCGTACAAGAACCTTACATGCATATCTTGAAAATGAGAAAATCATATGGACAGGCCTGCGTTATCTTCTGATTTGAACCCCTTTAATATACTTGGGACATGCTTTTTAAAGCATTTCGTGCTTCTAGAACTCTTCCAGAGCTTATCTTTGCTGCTAAAGAGGAATGGTTAAATATTCCCCAAGAACTGACGGCTAACCTTGTGAGCAGCACGTGGCGATGACTTCAAGCTTTCATTGAAGCCAGAGGTGGAAATACTTTTAGAAACCGTTTTTGTTTTTTTATTTGAAAGATGTTTTAAATCAATTTACATCAGAATTAGTGGAAGGCGATGAGATCCGAGAAGTAAGGAAATATGTTCAAAATGTTTTCAATGGACTCACTATAGGACCAAATTATACCATAAATTGACCAGCTAGGTCTCCTGATCTTTCGCCAAACGACTTCTTCCTTTGGGGTCATATCAAAAATGTTATTTATACAAATTTGAGTTATCAAAATTTAGAAGAATTAAAAGTTTTAATTTCAGCGGCGCGGCGTGCGATCGACTATCGGCATTTCAACTTCATAATGTAAGAACTGAATTTTATAACCGTTTAGGATATTGCTTAGCAGTAAACGGAGGTCTGTTTAAGCATCTAATTAAAAAAACATTAGCTTTTAGTTTTAATGTGTTGTGTTAAGACGTATTTTTCAATTATGTAAAAATCTCATTATGAAGTTCAATGTAATTACTTGTATTTATTAAATGATTACAACCATTATTTTCTCTTCAATGCTGTAAAACATGTTGAAATAACTAATACAAAGTAAAACGTGAATTAAAAAGTTGACAAGACATTTTATTCATTACTGGTGGATTCATTAAGGTATGTAGCAGGTATGCAACGATTTTACAAATAGTTTTTCTTAAATAACTTTTAATTGCCTTATCAGAAAAAAACGGAATTTAGTATGTGAGCCAATCTTATCAACGTCTTCAAAATAGTCTAATACAATTTTGTTGTAAATTCAATAGGGGAGCCAATATTTCAATGTATCAAATTGTACATGGGATTTCCTATGGCCAGTCTGGCGATGCACCACCCGAGCTGGGATTCTGTAAAAATATAAGGAAAGGGAAAGTCAAAATAAGGATCACATGTCCTTGTTGCCCTTAAAGGTAATTCATAAGTTTGTCACTGTTTCGAAAGCGATAGAGAAAAGGAATGTCATAAAATTTGTTTACAGAATCGGGCCCCCGGTATACAAATTTGTCCCTCAAAAAGGAGATGCAAAATTAAACAACAAAACAACAGAGATAAAAAAATAAATTTTCAGTAACCGTTCTTGACTCTACTATTCCATTAATATTTTAATTTGTACTCGTTAATAATTGGCTTACTTATAATGACTTTTTGATAACAATAAATAACCGTAATTTAAATAAAAGATTTGAATAAACGAGTTAACTGTGACTGTAAAGTATCAGAAAACCGGAGAATAACAACTGGTTTTTACGTCTGGACGTCATTTTATCGTTTTAATATGAATGTTTACCCAGGGGTCAGTCTCGTTTTATACTTTAAACCGTAAACAATGAAATATTTTTATGTATATTTGTTTTTGTGTATTTATAGTGCAGTGCAGACCAATGGTCAATATGAAGTTCCAGACGCCACCATAGAGGTTTTTTCTCCCAAAGGATTAAGAGTGTCCATTCCAGGTAAGTGAAAAATTGCAGGAAAAAAGGACCCTAAACTAGGATTCTGTAAAAATATAAGGAAAGTGAAATATAAAATAAGGATCAAATGTCCTTGTTGCCCTTAAGGGTAACTCATAAGTTTGTTACTGTTTCGATAGAGATGGAGAAAAGCAATGTCAAAAAATTTACTTATAGGATCGGGCCTGCTTGCTTTTTAGCAGGTTCTTGGATTTAAAACGCTACAAAAAAAAATTGGTAGAAAGTATATCAAAATTGTTAAATATTGTATTGTAAAGGTTAGTGTGATATGAAATAAAAGTTTTTATGAATTTATACACATGGGAAAGGAATTTTAGGTGCTAAACTTACTTATTTTAATTTTAATAATTCTAAAATCCAGCTTGGGTCACAAATTGATTATAATAATCTATAGGCCCTTTTTCAGATCGTGTCAGTCATGGCTGTTCGTTATATTTAAAAAAGTATTGTCTTGAAAAAACTTGATGCAGCAAAAGATGGGTTGTCATAATAGATGACCACTTAAATATAACGTTCTTAGTGTGTTAAATCTAATCACACTTAAGAATGCCCAAACGAAAACACTTAGGAACCCAATTTAGTATTTCGTGAAGTCTAAAATAATACATATAAAAATAATTTAAATTAAAACAAAAGAGGACGGAAAGCCAGAATTATTCTAATGGGACACCTATTAAGTGTTATTTAGGATTTAACGGAAGTAAAATGCTAAACAAAGTTATTATCATGACAAGTTTAGTACTTAAAAGAACATAACATAGTTTTTTAGAGGTTAAAATGGCAAAAAAGTTAATTAACAAAATTCTTAATTTGAACTTTATTAATTTTCCGTTGCTAATTGCCTGACACCAAGTTTAAATCGCTCAAATTTGCACCATACAGGGTGTCCTGATAAGGTCGTCCTCCGGCGATATCTTGAGAACCCTTCATCGCATAGCTTTCGGAAAAAATATTTATAATAAAATCGGCTTCGAGAAAATGCTGGAAATAATTTTCAAGTTTTTAATTTTGCCGCTAGAGGGCGTAAAGCTAAGAACAAAATTAAAAACACGGATTATTTAAATATATGTCCAATTAACTTATGTCGTTGATAATTTTCTTACAAACTATGTAAAATAAGGAAACTGTTTCTTTTAAGCGTTTTTCCGTAACCTGTCAAATATAGGGAGGGGGGAAGAGCGAATATACATTTGAAAAAAATTGAATAACTTTGTTTCGGCTTAACCGATTTTGATGAACTAGGTTTCGTTTAAAAGAGCTTTTACCAGGGCTTAAAATAAAATACTGGTATAATCAATTTATTTTTTTGTTTTATCCCTAGAGACTGATTTGTGTCAATGTTATAAATTTTGTCATTTTTTTCTAAAAATTTAAATACAATGGTATTATTTTTATAAGCAAATTAAAAAGAGCATAAAAAACTGAAAAATTGATGAAAACCGCATTTTGATATCTTAATTAGTTCTCGAGTTATGGCCAAAAAATTGCATTACTTGTATCCTTACCTATTTTAAGCTGTCAGATAAACAACACGGCGTTTTTATCGAGAGTGCCGGGACGTCAAAATTACAGAAAACAGAGACGTTAAAAAATGACAAGTGCATGGTTTCTTAAACCTGATAATTTTAAATTTAGTTCTTGTTTAACGCAGTTTATCGTTATTATTATTAGTAGTAGTGTTGTTAATCGTTATTAGGTAATTTTAAATTATGTCTTGTTCCTCCACCGAGGCATACGAACAGCTCACCGTTTATTTTAAAAATTTTTAAAATGCCTCTATATCGGCGAGACAATATGCCATAAGGTATTATGAAAGACGGCATTTTAATAAAAAAAGTGTTTAGACGTTTGACAACCCGTTTAAGAGGAACTAGAAATGTCCATCCTATTCCAGCACAATGAAGATACAGTTAGTTAAAGCCCGTAGATAATAACCAGCTGTTATTATCCACGAGCCGTGTAATTATGAATGCTGTTATTAAATTGATAATAAATAAATAATAAGGATATTATTGATATTAACAACAAATGGTTTTAGTTGTCATGGCACTCTCGATTAAAACGTTGCGTTGTTTATCTGACAGCTTAAAATAGGTAAGGATAAGAGTACAGTTTTTCGGCAATAACTCGAGAACTAATTAAGATATCGAAATTCGGTTTTCACCAGTTTCTTTAATTTTTTATGCTCTTTTTAATGGATTTATAAAAATAATACCATTGTATTTGAATTTTTAGAAAAAATTGACAAAATTTATAACTTTGACACAAATCAGTCTCTGGGGATAAAACAAAAAAATAAATATCATTATACCAATATTTTATCTTAAGCTTAAGTTTTACGCCCTCTAGCGGCAGAATTAGAAACTTGAAAATAATTTCCAGCATTTCCTCGAAGCCGATTTTATTATAAATATTTTTTTCCGAAAGCTAAGCGATGAAGGGTTCTCAAGATATTGCCGGAGGACGACCTTATCAGGACCCCCTGTATATTTCTTACTGATGTTTTACAGGACGGAAATTATTTTCGCTCTGACAGTCCGCCTGAACCTGCAACCGCTGGGTCGTATTGCCCTCCAGTATAGTGTAACTATTATATGAGGTTTCTTCCAATCTCGCAAAAAACCTTTTATTGTACCATCATGCGCAAGTCGAGTCAAACAAACCACAATGATTAATTTGACTGAGAAAAAAACCGTTTCTTTTTTGGAACAAATTTATTATAAATATCTTTTAAAGTTATGTGGCATATTTTAATAGGTTCTTGCAAGAATAAGACCACTTCGGTCCTGGTCCCGAAGTATAGCGACTGAGTGTGCTCAGCCCTATTGACAGCTATGAACTGAGAGTTCGCCTAGAACAGAAAAAGGAAAAAAAACCAAAAAATTTAAAACACTCATCTACGTTTTGGTGGCAAATCTGCCACCGTTATCAAGATTAAGAGTGGGTTTACGCTACACCTAAGAGGTCGGGCGAAAGGACGCGGAGACGGTGGGCGGAGACTAACAAACTCCCACTACCACAATTTTCGTATAGCCGCATTAAAAATATTATATTTTATTTAGGTTCTTTCAAATTCGGTGTATGGATGCGATGTTGTTTCCTATTGCAAGCCTACAGGACATAACGTTTTTCGGTAACTATTTTTCACTTAAATGACATAAATTATACACCATTTTAAAAGTAAGGAAATAATCTATGCCTCTGCTGTAACGGATTTTTAAAATATGGGTCGAGTTAAGAGAAAATAGTAGCTAAACATAACCGGTTTTAGGGTGACTTTCACTCAAGGAAATATTAAAAACTAAATCCAAATTTAAAAAACTATTACAGCAGAAGCCTAGATTTAAGTGTTGGCTTTCATATATTTTTTGAAAATTATCGATAACTTATACCGTTTTTGAGAAAAACATTATGCCCCGAACCCCAAATTGGATCCAATTTTCGCGGTGCGATTGGACTCTTAAGCTAAATCAAAATTATAATAAAAATTAAAATTAAATTTGTAAGAATTTTGATACAACATTTAAAAGATTTTAAGAATATTTTATGATTCATTTGTCAAAATTTTGACCTTTGTCCCTTGCAATACTTAGGTAGAAGCTAAAAAAATGACCAGCTTTGGATATGTCAAGAGCAACGATCTGGGAGTCACCAAGAAACTCAAGGGACTTGTTCAAGTTATGTGAGAAAAAGGAAAGCTGTGTTGTGCTGCTGTGGATCTTTGTGACGAAATCCATACTGTCTATCATATAATAATTTGTGTTTTTCCAAATACTTTAACATTTGGAAAATAATAAATTTTTTCATTACTTTTAAAACAATTGAAAGAAGAGATATATGTCTTTAGTTAGAAGGGAGAGTTTTAAATCCATTCTTGAGGACAAGTTGCACACATGCAGCTTTCCAACACTCCGGGAAAATGCCCGTATCGTAAGAGATTCGAAAGAGGCTAGTTAAGATGGGGGCATGCTCGGAAGTACATTTTTTAAGACCATTCCTGGTATGCCATCCAGCCCAGACGACTCTTTGGTATTAAACGCTTGATCAGTTTGGCCTTAAAAATAATATCGGACATTTTATGGAAAACAGGGGCAACTCTTGGAAGAAGAAAGTGACCAAGAGAATCAAGGGTAGAATTGGCTGAAAATTATTTGGCAAATAGTTTAAAATTTCCTTTAGAAGTAAAACAATTTTATTTTCAAAAGTAAGGTGTGGAATAGCATTTCTACAAAAGTTTTAACTAATACATTTAGCACAGGATCAGAACTCCAGAAGAATTAACTAACATTCGAGCAAAACAATTATTAAAACGGTCTTTGACTTTTGGAATGCTAGCCTGTCGATTTTCAATTTGGGACAAAAGTTAAAAAAAAAACTTTTTGTAAGCTTGGTTTTTTAAAAGTCTGGCTTTGTCACAGGATTTATACGGTTTCCGATTTAAAGGTTTGGGCTCTTTTTGGTACAAAAAATATAGGTTTTAATGCCAAGTTGAATTATTTCGGTAAGTAGTTTACAAATTTCGAAAGAATGGTAAGTGAAAAAGTAGGTAGGATCCTAAGGGTAAGTGGCAAAGAAATTTCTAAAGATTCCATTCGCGCCGCGAAAATTGGATTCAATTTGGGGTTCGGGGCATAATGTTTGTCTCAAAAACGGTATAAGTTATCGATAATTTTTAAAAACTATATGAAAGATAACACTTAAATCTAGGCCTCTGCTGTAATAGTTTTTTCAATTTGGATTTAGTTTTTGATATTTCCTTGAGTGAAAGTCACCCTAAAATCGGTTATGTTTATATACCATTTTCTCTTAACTCGACTCATATTTCAAAAAACCGTTACAGCAGAGGCATAGATTATTTTCTTACCTTTAAAATGGTGTATAATTAATGTCATTATTTACCGACAAACGTTATCTCCTTGCAAGGCTTGCAATCGGAAACAACATCGCATCGATACACCGAATTTGGAAGAACCTAAATAAAATATAATATTTTTAATGCGGCTATACCAAAATTGTGGTAGTTAGTCTCCGCCCACCGTCTCCGCGTCCTTTCGCCCGACCCCTAAGGTGTAGCGTAAATGCACTCTTAAATTTAATTGCCTCTGAATGTGTGGAGTATTATAGTGACCAAGACATAATCTGAGGGACCAAGGGGAGCAGTTACTAATGCTTGGTAGAGTTTAGGATTGGAAGTAAGAAAAATATCTAGGGGTTTGAATTACGAGTGGAAACGTAAGGGAAGTAGTAAGGTTCGGCTCTGCCGTGAGTGTCAGTTTTTGTAGAACCTAGCCAGTCTTTACTGTAAACTTTAAAATCACCGAGGACGATTACTTCAGCTAATTAAAACTGGGAAATAAAGACATAATGCAAACATTTTTTTCTTAAAAAAAATTGTTCACTTCTGGTAACTGACAGTTAAATTGGCAAATAATAAAATACTAATTTATGTTATCATGCATAACATTAAATTATATTTAAAATAAATATATCTGTTAGTTTAATCTAAAACATTTTTTTTTTCTTAGATGAGGAAGGCATTAAACTCTTTGCATTTCATGGTAAAATTAACGAAGAAATGAATGGAAGGGAAGGAGGGACATTTTCTAGGGACATATTAAAGCCAAAAGGGGGACAATGGACATTTTATGACCCACAGGTATATATTTTATTAACTACAACTAACCATGCATGTACAGGGTCTTTGATTATATTTACGTGGCTTCTGAGGCCTTTATTTTTAAAGACAGAAAAAAATGTTTTATATAAAAATTGTAGGATGTTTTTCATATTATCTTCTGAAATTATTAGTAAAAACATATCGCAATAAAAAAATGGAAACAGAACATTTAAATCTCTGTAATAGTATTATATTAATTTTACTTTTATTTTATTTATGGTTTGATGGAGCCTTAATAAACAAAACATATCTTTTTATCATTAATATAAACTAAACAGATTGTTAATCGATTGATTTTTTAAAAACTAATAACAAGCTTTAATATTTGTTTTCACTTTTAAAATTCCGAATAATTATTAGACACACTCGTACATTATGTATTTCCCGTTTTTTTTTGCTAAATTAAAAGTAAAAGATGAAATCGGCAAAAACACAGGTAATTAAAACATAAATTCTGTCACTTCATTAAAATAATTTTCCCAACTATTTTATAATTATTCAAACTTTCAAGTATCAAATTTAGCGTACGCCTATGGTCTAGGCTAAAAAGTCTCGCTTCAAGGTCCTTGGGCCGATTAGGTCTGTTAAAACGGCGAAATTTGACGGAAGTTATGTTACTTGTTTTTATGTATACTTTGATTGCACCATTTATTTACATGCATTTTAGTTGTAAGATTTTTTAAAAATTATATCGATAAAGAAGAATGACATTAACCTGTTTGTGTGAATGGTATACACTTAACTTGCAAACTGAACTAGATTTTTTTTCTTTTTATTCTGATAATCCTAGTAAGGAGATTAGAACGAAGTTATGAAATAATTCTATTTTCATCGGCTCGTGACTTCTGTAGAAATTTTCAAGCTTATCAGACTTCCTGAAATAGTGAAAATAACGTTGAAAGATTCTGTGACATAAATACATACATACATTTTTAATCACTTCCGCTAAAACTTGTCATATACGCATAACAATTTCATTTCATTGGAATAACAACCCTACAAAGTTTTATTAAAATCGATAAAGGAATAAAAAAATGGCAGCCGGAATTCAATTTGGGCAATTTTTTTTTCTATTCTAGGCAAGACTGCGTATAGGTGACATCCTGTATTACTGGACTTATGTTGACTATTTCGATGGCGAAAGGAAACTAGGTTATGTTAAAGATGATCAAAGTTTTACTGTTACAGGTAATTTAATTAATAATAAATTAATTTTTTTTGTCGTATTTTGTTTTTTTAGAATTTTACAGTTTATTATTATTACGCTATTTTAAATGTTTAAGCTTTAACCATAACTTTTGGAGCTTTGGGCATTAGGCTTATTGTAACTGGTACTAGTATTTGGTTAAGTTTGGAAAGCGTTATTATCCTTAATACCCGTGGTGGTTTTATATCTAATCCAAAACCATGTTTTATCATATTATATTAAAAATTGACATATCAAATGTGGTATTTCGTTTCTTTAGAATATTTTTACAGGGTGTTTCGTTATAGTTTTTAAGGTATTAAGGGTATTATAAGGATAATAACGCATGAGGTCGATGGTGTGTTTCCCGAGGGCCTTTGGCCCGAGGGATATACGTTGACCGAAAGCGTTATTATCCTTAATACCCGTGGTGGTTTTATATCTAATTCAAAACCATGTTTTGACATATTATATTAAAAATTGACATATTAATACCCCTGTGCCTTCAATGTTAAAGTCCGACTAAATATTCTTTATATAAGAAAAATTTGAATGAATTTTGAATGTATTAGTTTAAACCAAATCAAGTACTAGCATTTACCTGAAAAAATTGTCGAAACGTAATTGTGGTAACCATGGTTGTAAGTTATTTGTCAATAAGAAAGCACATAAAAAATAATTTTGCGATTGAGGCATAAAATTGTCCGAAGTAGTGGAAAATACCCATCTCCCCCAAGATATTTTAGTGAAAGCTGCTAAAGCTGAGCATGCGCTTGTGCCAGAAAAAACTAGGCGGATTTACGAGAAAGAATATTTCCATTTGGAGGCCTGGTTGACGGAACACTGCGTGGACCGCGTGGACAAAACCGTTTTGATGGCTTATTTTCAAGATTTGTCGGAGTCATATTCTCCAAAGTCCCTTTGGACAAAGTTTTCAATGTTACGTAAAGAATTAATAGTTCATAAGAAGATAAGAAGTAATGAAAAGTTGATTTATCTGCAACAGTTCCTAAAGCAACTTGGGAGAAATTATCAGCCTAAAAAGTCGAAGGTTCTGACTCGCGTTAAAACTTTTTTGAAAGAAGCGCCGACTGAAAAATATTTGGCAGATAAAGTTGCATTAGTGATAGGTGTATTCGGAGCTTGTTGAAGAGACGAGCTTGTGAAAATGAAGTTTTCCGATGTGCGTGATATGGGTCAGCATATATTTATTGACATTCCACAAAGTAAAAATGGGCAAGCAAGGAGCTTTTTGGTTATTGATGACAGTGAAATGTGCGCAACAAAGTTAATTCGGGACTATGTGTCCTTGCGACCTAAAAGTGCACCTATTGATAGGTTTTTTTTGTGCTATCGTGATGAACGATGTACTGTGCAGCCTATAGGTAAAAATATATTTGGAAAAATACCCTTAAGATTGCTACATATTTGGGTTTACCTGATGCTAAGGCGTACACAGGTCATTGTTTAAGACGTACAGCGGCAACAATTTATTCTGATGCGTGGTGTTCCGAGAGCTTAATGAGGTTAGGAGGCTGGAAGAGTTCTTCGGTAGCACGAGGATACGTGGATGATAGTGAAAGCTCCAAATTGGCTAATGCTTCCCTTGTAGTTGGGAAAAGTATTACTTCAAGTAACACAGCAACTGCGGTGGGGTATGGAAATGTGGAATTTTCCGGTCAGTTTGAAAATTGTACGCTTTACTTTAAAAAATAATTTGTAAGTATAAGTATATTGTGTAAGTATGTTTGTATTTTTGTAATAAATGCTTAAATGAAGATAATTTATTGTTTATTTATTGGTAAATTTGTAGGCCCTAGGGCTTTATTTTTTTTAATAACGCCCTAGGGTAATATTTCGTATTTAACTGACTTTGACATTGTTTGACATATTTGTCAAATAATATACCAGTCGGACATTAAAAAATTTTACTTATCGTCAAACTCAAAAACACAATGGTTAATTGTTTTTTGCATTCTTTAGTCTTAAAGGGCGCGAAAACTGCTACTAGTTTGCTAATTTAAACAACTTTGTATAATAACTAATAATAAAGTTACCTATGGTGAACACCTAATTTTGAAAACCCTGTATAACACATGTTTTCTATAAAATTAGGAGATTTGTTTAAAGTTTAAAAGTTTTGATGTTAACACTAAAAAATAATGTATTATTTCAATAAAATTAATTTTATATAAGGATAATATCTATTTGTTTTTCTATTTGAATATTTATTTTGGCAGTATCCAATAATTTAATCTAAATAATTTATGCTTACTTAAATCAAAACATATATTTGTTTAATAACAACCAAAAATTACGGAAAAATATGTTTCTATTACCTAATTTATTAAAAAAATAATTACTATAAAAAGTTATTTATGTGTTTACATAATTATAAATTTGCATTTTTTAATTAGAAATTAGTTAGTTTGCAGATACGGATATACATAATTAAAGTTAATTAATTTACCTATTTGTATGTTGAACCGAAAGAAACTTAAAAACAATAGATATTCGGGGGTAATTGCACAAGTGCAACAAAATTACCGATAATTTCTGAACGAAATGTGTTTTTTTTATAACTGCAAGAATTTGTTTTCATACCTTTGGAAAAAAAAGCCCAAATCTGCAGAAGAAAAGCATTTTCGTAAAATATAGAAACAAATGATTACATTTTGTAAAAAAAAAACGTTGAATTAAAAACATATCTGGTTATTTAGATGAATATTTCCCGACTTAATTGAGAACTGTAATCAAGTAAATTTAAATATTTTATTAAAGAGAAAATACTGATGTTTCGTCAACAATATAAACTTGCGATGCAATTTTCGATTTCTGCAGTGCAATTACCGCTGTAATTTTGCGAAAATTGCACTCCTCCCGTAGATCCATACAGTGGACAAAAAATAATTTTTACTTTTCGTTCATACATGTGCGGACGATTAGTTAGATATATATTATTCGTCCACACATATAGTGAATGTGTTTATATATACAGTGTGCCTCAAGGAATTTTAAAGGTGTACGGAAGCCCGATGCTATGGCCTATTCGATCAAAAAATGTCCAGCCCAGTATGAAAATAACTGTCAGAGTTGGCCCCACCGATTCTGCGCAATAACAAAATTCCACGAAATAATTTAATGCGTTGCCTACTTACACACTGATAAATCAGTGTGTAGTTAGGCAACACATTATACTTTTATGAGAGCATATGAAACTATATCCGCGCTGTACCATCAACCGTCGTCGTCTCATCATTCGTCATTTTCGTTGTGGTTTGTGCCCTTTGCGCCGTATTAGTTTCGATTGTTTTGCTTTGTGTAATTATATTTTGTGGTTGCAGAAGTTTTTTGTTTTGATTTTTGATTGATAAAAACCTTCTTATTTTAGTGATTAGTGTTTATTAAATTGTGACTATAATTTTGTGTTTATTGTTTGTTACTTATAATATCGTAACAAAATGACTAAAGGTTGTATGGTTTTGTCTTACAAATCCAAGGGTAACATACCCGGCGTTTTTTACTTTAGGTAAGTATTTCTTATATTTAAATTAGGTGCTTCTTATGAGACGTTACGTTAGGTAACCGAAA
Organism: Listronotus oregonensis; assembly: GCA_019359885.1. Lineage (NCBI taxonomy): Eukaryota > Metazoa > Arthropoda > Insecta > Coleoptera > Curculionidae > Listronotus > Listronotus oregonensis. Next base: position 130,067 of record JAHBCN010000232.1, read on the forward strand.
ATATAATAATATATCATGTATGAATAATAGAATAATGAAAATTTTATAGGAAATAGCAGTGAGAAAAGTAAGGCAATCTTAACTATCTTTTGGATGATTTCCACAATGTTTGTGTATTTCTGTGGATTATTAAAAAGCAATAAGGTTTACATTTAGGTACTTTTATTTTATTTAATAATTTAGTAAATTTTTTTAAAGGATCAAAATTATTAATTACTGGGCATACCAGGCAATTTTTAATATATACAGGTCCCTCTAATTGAGAGAAAGAAAGTATAATTTTATGTTAAAGTTCCTCTTTGCTTTTTCTGTATTTGTTTAAAAAGAAATTAGATTTTTGGTTTCTTAAACTTACATTATCAACTTTTTAAGCTCGACATACTGTAGACACATAATATTTAACGGATACTGTTACAATGGATACCTAGGTACCAAAGGTTACTAAACATTTTTAACCACTGTTATTGTGTCTCATGAATGTTTGTTATTAGTAAAAAAGTATATGCCTAAAAAGCAGTTATAAAAATTTTCACTTTTTTATGTACAACCAGAATCTTAGGATTAGATTAAACTTATTTACACTATATTGCCCTTCTTTTATCACAAAATTGGTGATAAGTACATGAAACTATCATACAATGTTTATTTTAAAAAATCGTGTTTTTATTTATTTACAAAATTTTTTGGTAAAAATACAAAACTCACAAAAATATCGATCATTTAAATAGAAGGCCTCTTTCCATATTATATCAGATGATGTAAAATCCAATATTACACAATAATTTTAAATATTCTATGGTAGTATCTTTTAATAACCATCAATTTTGTGCAAAAAATAAAAAAACAGTGAATGCTTGAATTTGACATTTAACATTATAGATAGTAACAAAGAATTATGGAAGCCCGGCTCTGACCTACTATTCATTGCGCAAACTCCGCAGGGCCAATCCCCCTATTCCCGCTGCCCTGCACGCCTGGACAATTTTGTTCTACAGTATTGGGCTTCCATACACCTTTAAACTTCCTTGGTTACTATTGACTTTGGCAAGGTCACGTCGCTTACAATAGCCCTGAGGTTTCTATACGGAATTTCGGAGTAAAAATAAAAAAAAATTGTGAATTTCTGCTAAAAATGGTTTAAGTAAAAATGATTGTGTTGATTTGTGTGTGCTAAATGGACATATTTTTTTGTTTTTTTATCATAAAAAATTTGTTATTTAGTCAATTTTAATACAAATTCAAATGTAATGAATTACTTAAATATTTGACATTAGAGCAAAAATATGTTTTTTTTACAAATCTCAAGACACATTTTTTAAAATTAATTTTAAAACAAATTTTGTTTCACAATTTTTTTTTCGAAATCAGATTTTTGCAGCTACATCCAAAATTTAAAAAATTACTTTTTTTGTGACTGTATTCAAACTTAAAATGTATACCGAAATAAAATATTTTTTTCATGTTAATATTAGTAAAGACTAACGTATTAAATAAAGTAATGATAACAAAAATATAAAATCACAAAATCAGATTTATTGAAATAAAATAATTATACAACTGAAGATTTATCTTGAGTACAAAATATAAATTTTTATTATTTATTATATTTTAATCCATAATGTTTACGGATCTCTAATATTTCATGACTTTTTTTGAGAGTTTTCTCTACATAAGCAATCACTTTATCATCGTCTTTTTTGCAAATGACACAATCTAATTTTTCACCAGACATTTTAAAATTATGTAACTTATAAAGCACTTGTAACACCAATATTTATACGACTCAGAATAACGACTCCGAGATTCTGACTAGAAACCTCATAGCTATTGTAAGCGACGTGACCTCGCCAGAGCTAATAGCAAAGAATATAAACCTCAATAAGAAGCGACATAAAGTTCCCAATAGCATTGGTTTAATGGGAAACAAATTTCTGACTTCACGTGTAGACGGAATGACACTTAAACAGCTTGGGGATACACTGAGAGAAATATCAACGGTAAAAATTCAGTTTTACACGGGAAAAAAATTTATATGTATAACTATACATTGCAGTCCTGGAAAATCGTCCCTTTCAAGTAGTTTTTTTTGCAGTCTTTTTAGGGTTGGTTATTCTCAAAAAAGATTAGATTATTTTTGAGAAAAATTAGTTTTTGGCAAAGCGATGTTTACAGGGGATTAAATGTTGCAATTTTTCTTAAAAAAATTAATATTATGTAATTTTTGTGTGAACAGATGTAAAATAATTATAAGAAATCGTTATTTTAAAATTGTAATAAAACAATAAGTAGGTAAGTGTTAATATATGGTTTTTGAGGTCTTCGAGTACCTATGCAGAATTAAATTTGTAATCCATTTTACGTCTAACTAATTTGACTGTATAACAATTGGAAAAAAACGAATAGTATACAGTTTTTTGCTTCCGCTAATTACTCTTGATGTACATCTTTCATTTCAAAGAAAAAGAGAAAAAAGTTTTAAGGTATGTTATTCTATGGGTTTCTGGGGACAAAAATTCAGTGGAGGGATGTTTTTTTTTGTAAAACGGTACCTATACACCTTAATACTTACCTTTACTATAAATTTATATCCTTTCATTTTTACTATAAAAAAAACACTACAATGTACTTTAATTTTTTTATTACATAAACATATTATTTAGTATTTCCTATATTGGTAACAACAAAAAAATTTCTTAGTAAGAATATATTAATATACAATGTACAGCATGCTTTAATAAAAAGAGGGTTCCCCATTAAATTAATTAAATTTGAAAGTAGGTTTATAATTTGGAAAAAAATCTCAGTAGATATTTTGGAAAGAATAGAGTGGAAGAACTTGATAATCAAGGTGGCTCGAAACATCACTAAAATAAACAATTTTAGTTTTTTAAAGGCTAAATGCCAAGGCTAGAGCTTGAATGTTCAAAGTAAGATGAAAAATAGTGACTTTTTAAAAAAAGTAGGCAAACAGTTTATTGAAATGACAAAATCTGAAAGTTACATCGACCTGTTACCGTGACTATAAATTGATTATATATGAGTGATATAATTTTTAGTTTTCTTATCTTTTGACTGGTACTTTAGATCACGATTGGTATATTTCATCGTATAAAATATTTTAAGCCTAATAAATTATCTTATAATGTACATTTTTGGAAAATCATTGCATGGATGGGTAAATTCTATTCTTTTCATTTCATTTAAGAGTTTATGTGAAACTTCCCGTTTTATACAAATATCTTTAAACTTAGTTTTAAAAGCATGTTCCAAATCATAAACATAATTAATAAACAAATCGGGAGGGTGCGGTAACGCTCCATGAATGTTTTTTGTAGTGTCGTAAGCTTTATAATACAGTGTGTATCAGCCAAATGGAATAAATTCAATAATAAATAAACGGGGGCGTATTCGAAAAAACACTCGGACACGTGTATCGGTATTTTTGGTTGCCCTTTTTTTTCAGTAAATACTTTTTATACATGTAATAGTAGCCAACACTAACTTCCCTAATTTAAATGCAACGCCCTGTATATTAGTCAATTTTTGGATTCTTCATGTACAATGTCTTATACCTATTTTTAACTATTTTGGAAATATTAGGTGTTTTTAGATGTATTGTGCTTGCATGCCTGCCACTTTCTTGAAAGTTACTTTTTGTGCATATACCTACTAGAGGCAGCCTTGTGAACAAGCGTGCGAAAGAGAAGCAAGAATAGCGGCACGGCAGTTACAATACGGGCCGAAAGAATGATGTTTTAAAAAAACAATTTTTCTTGAGAAAAACACTCTCAACTCGAAAATTGTAACAAATTTATTTTTGTTGAGAGGAACGGGAACGAAAACTAAAGTTACAACAGTTTAAGCTCAACTAAAAGAAGTCATCCTAAAAATATATTTTCTAGCTATATTTATAACCTTTCTTATCTCTATTTCTAGGAGTGATAATTAATGCTTATAAGGTAATTATACAGGATGTAACTCGGCTGCCTCTAGTAGGTATATGCACAAAAAGTAACCCTCACGAAAGTAGCAAAGATGCAAAGGCAATAGATGGAATAAACCTGAAAACGCTTAATATTTACGAAACAGTTGAAGATAGGTATGGGACATTGTACACAAAATATGTCTAGAATGCTTTGAAAAAACAAAAATTGAATAATATACAGGGTGTTGCATGGTGTGTGGTGTGTGTGCATTTAAATTAAGAAAGTTGATACTGACCACCGTCACATGACACACCCTCTATCAACAGTTTTAGTTGAAAAAAATGCGCAATTAAAAATACCAATCGATATGTCTGAGCATTTTTTCGAATAAGCCCCCATTTATTTAATATTTAATTTATTCCATTTGGCTGATCCACACTGTATATTAACAAAGAATTAACATCTAAAGATTCGCATTGTGATCTATAATTTTTACAAGTATCACAATTACTATGCACATTTAGTGATTTTTTTTAAAGATATCCACAAAACTGAAAGAAACGAATGAAACAGCACATAAAACTCAACAAAGCACTAAACGAAACATGAAATCCCGGACTAATAGCTGCCGGCAGCGGGATGACAGTTAAACAGCTTTGCCCCCTCCTAAAAATTTTGGGACTTCGAATATTGTCGCTTCTTATTGAGGTTTATATTCTTGCTATAATAGCCTAATAGCATGATACTATTACTCGAAATTAAACCCACGCGCATGAGATAAGCCTATCTCTCTCGCACGCCTGACGTCACTCGATGACAATTTCCCCAGAAACGGCGAGTTTTAATATGGCATTCCCATTTCTGTTTAGATGTTAGATGGATTAATCGCATGATTTATTTATTTTTTAAACGTCATAAGTAATGCCAAAATACAATAAACGTTAAAAAGGCTTTAAAACACTGCTTTCCCAACCGACAAGCAGAATTGTTGTCATCGAGTGACGTCATGCGCAACGTCGTACGAAATTAAATCGCCAAGTGGTTTTATCTTCTAGTAATAGTATCATGTGCTAATAGTAACGCGACAAGTAAGAACGCAGACAGCTGCCGATAAACGTTCTCTCTTACACTGCAGCAGCTTGTGTATAGCGCTACTCAGTCGCATCTTTACATCATTTTTTAAATCACCTGGCATATGGAAAGTCCTACCAAAATGATCTGTCTTTTTAAAAAATCTTATTTTTTAGTTATAAATAATACCCTATTATAATTTCAAGTTGCCTCAAATACATTTTTTATATTTTTTGCAAAACATTTTTGCACGCGCCTGGCAAGGTTAAAACCCCGACAAAATCATCTGGCTTATTTGTTTTTAAATTCTTTAAACATTTAACTACAACATATAAAAATTGCATATTGCCTTAAATACATTTTTGGAAAAAAAAATTAAATTTAGGGGTTGATTTAGCCCCGCTACTCACCAGCCAGGTCTGCAGTTCCGTGTTGGGGTTTAATAGGAGAAGTTTATGACTTGCCTCAAATACCTACCCAAAAATTGGTGCCAGCTCTCGGACTATAATATAAAGAGTTTATTTAAACTCAGTGCTGAAAAACTATATTTTTATGTTGACAAATCACCCTTTTTTATTTGATGTACCACAAAATTATTTGGAAATATCTTTTTTTAAATATAGATTCGTAATAAAAAACGGAACAACAGATAAAGGCTTCTTAGAGAAAATGTATAGTCTTGACTCCAAAACTTACGGATGAACACCTTAACCAAAATAATTTTAGCAACTCAGATATTTAGTCATTCGGTTGCAGTTGGTGCACACCTATATAGATTTTAAAAAGCTTCCGTAAGAGGCCAAGATAACCACTAGCTTTATTAAAGAAGTTATTAAATTATTCGACTTAATAAATTCTAGTTACTTAAAAACATGTCAAGCTTTTATAAGTACTCTAGAGCATATTGAATTTTTAAATAAAATTGACACCGTTTTTTTTTCAAATTTAAAAGTTTTAGACAGAGATAACAAAAACGTTACTAATACTCTTAAGTTTACATATGGATGGAGACTAACCATCTCATCAGTTTTACAGTTATGGAAACAATTACAGCAAAAAACTACCGATTTTTACTAACTCGTCATTTAAATTAGGAATGCCTTGAAAATTATTTCGGTCAAATCAGAAATGCTTGTGATAATACAAGAAATCCAATAGCCATTCAATTCTGTGGAACATTTAAAAAAATGTTCGCGTTAAAATTCTTTGACCCTACAAATGGTGAAAACACATTAGGAGGAGCTTCCGATGTTTTACTAACGATTACCCCTGACTTTTTCAGAAAAACAAGAACAAAATGGGCACTTTTTTTTTATTTAGTTAATTCCCAACCAACTATACAGTTTATTACAGGGAATATATAACATTAAAAAATATAACAATATATTAACTTTAACAAGAACTCATTAATAAAACAGTCAAATTAATTTTAAATATTTTTTATATGTATTTTAAACAGTGATAATTTTTTTATTTTTTTAATTCTTATTGGTAGATTATTGTACATTTTTATTCCGTTATGGAGTATTGATCTCATTCCAAAATTACTTTTAATTTGAATCGTTTCTAATAAATCTGTTTGTCTAGTATTATGCCCATGCAAGTTACTAATATTTTTAAGTATGATATTTGAATTTTTTTCTTTTAATTTTAGGGAATGAATGAATATACATGTTTTTAATTTATATATATGATTTATATCAAAATAATTATTTGGTTTGTACAAATTAATTTATGGTTCAAGATATGGTAATTTATGAATACATTTAATAATTTTATTTTGAAGTCTTTTTAAAGGTGTTAATATTTTTGAGTTTGCTGAACCCCATACTGAAATTAAATATTGTAATTAAAGTCCCATAAAGGTAAATGAGTTGTCTTTGTTCCATTATCGAAAATGTTAAAAAATACATATAGCCCAGTCTGTAGGTAATTTTCATGACTTTAATTTGTAACAGGTTGAAAGGTGTTAAAAGTTGTAGAGGGTGATTACCTGAATATGACTATATAGTTTAAGACTGAAAAAAATTGCAGGGGTGGGGGGTGGAGGCTTAATAGTGCTAAAAACCTGTTTCTTGCTTCTGCAAGCCCCATTATTAATTTTAGAGAAATACGTTCAAAATGTTTTTTTTAGATATTAAAAAAGCCCATAATTTAAGCCCGGCTAAAATTGATTTGGTTCATTTGTTTATGAAAAAATGCAAAAAAACCGTTAAAAATAGCCATTTTTTGGAATGTTAATAATTATTGCAAAAATATTTTTTTATCCATTTCTGTCATTGCCGAACATAGGTTTTTTAATTCTTAATTATATGAGAGGTTGTAAAGTATGATCGGATAATTTTTTGCTAAGATAATTGAGTTTTACTGATTTTACGGCCCTAATCTAGTAGGCTATATCTTTTTTGTTTATAAATATTTTAGGTATTACAAACTGTCTTTTGCTTTTTTAAGACTTATATTTTACTAATTTAGATCAACAAAATAAAAAAAATAATATTAAGTCCTTCGTTTTGAGCCTTGAAAAAAGGTACTTTTTTGTCAATAAACAATTGGAGCCGGAGTTCCCTGCAGAAGTTAAGAATTTCAAACCAAGAAATATGGAAAGCTGGCTTCAAAACAAGTATTTAAAAAAAACAGTTATTTTTTTTTATTTAAATTCCAAATTACTTTAAATTTGCAATAAACATTCAAAATAAAAAAAGTATATGAATTTTCATTTTTTTCCAGAATCATACCTTAAAAAAATCCTAAAAATTCGGTTTTTTAATTATAACTCGAAATCTATTGCATTTAGATGAAATAATTGTATTACTTAAATAAAAAATCTTGTAAAAATACATAGTTTATGTCCTATAAAGTTTTGTGTATCGTTAATAGTTTTTAAGATATCGACGCGTTACATTAAAAAAAATCGTTAATATCTGAAATTATGCCTTTTCTTGATTATTTGCTGTTTAACCTCTAATATTTACTTCAGATTTGTGTTCAACAGAAAAAAATACTCCAGAAAATCCTATACCCACACTCAGCACACACCACTTTTTCTGTGGGTCTGTGTAATCAATTAAACTTAATTTTATTTATATTTAAATTTTTTATCTGAAACCCTATTAGACGACATATCAATTAATAAATCTGAAGCTAAAATTTCAGTTTCAGTTTCAGCTTCAGCTTCAGATATATTAATTGATCTCTCGCCAATACCATTTTAATTGAAGGATTCATGAACACCAAACTGGCTTTTCGATTTCTAAAGTGCCTTTAGATTTATTAATTGACATGTCGTCTAATAGGGTTTCAGATAAAAAATTTAAATATAAATAAAATTAAGTTTAATTAATTACACAGGCCCACAAAAAAGTGGTGTGTGCTGGTTGTGGGTATAGGATTTTCTGGGGTATTTTTTCCAATGAACACATATTTGAAGTAAAAATTTGAAGTCAAACAGCAAATAATCAAAAAAGGCATAATTTCACATATTAACGATTTTTTTTAATGTTAAGCATCAATATCTTAAAAACTATTAACGATACACAAAACTTTATAGGACATAAACTATGTATTTTTACAAGACCTTTAATTTAAGTAATATAATTTTTTCATCCAAATACAATATTTTTCGAGTTATAATAAAATAACCGAATTTTTAGGTTTTTTTAAGGTATGCTTCTGGAAAAAATTGAAAATTAATATTTTTTTATTTTTGAATGTTTATTGCAAATTTTAAGTAATTTGGAATTTAAATAAATAAAATAACATCTTTTTTTCAAAAATATTTATTTGAAGCCAGCTTTCCATATTTCTTGGTTAAAAATGCTTAACTTATGCAGGGGGCTGCAACTGCTTATTAACAAAAAAGTACTTTTTTTTCAAGCCTTAAAACAAAGGACCTAATATTATTTTTTTTTATTTCGTTGATCTAAATTAGTAAAATATAAGTCTTGAAAAAACAAAAGACAGTTTGTAATACCTAAAATATTTATAAACAAAAAAGATATAGCCTACCAACTTAGGGCTGTAAAATCAGTTATCAATTATCTTGGCAAAAAATTATCCGATCATGCTTTAGAACCTCTAATTTAATTAAGAATTAAAAAACCTATTTTGGATAAAACAGAAATAAAAAAATATATTTTTGCAATAATTATCAACATTTCAAAAAATGGCTATTTTTAACGTTTTTTCCATTTTTTCATAAACAAATGGACCTAATCAATTTTAGCCGGGCTCAAGTTATAGGTCTTTTTAATACCCAAAAAAAACATTTTGAACGTATTCCTCTAAAATTAACAATGGCGCTTGCAGAAGCGAAAAACACGTTTTTAGCACTTTTAACCCTCCACCCCCCCCCCCTGCACACTTTTTCGAGTCTAAAACTATATAGTCATATTCAGGTAATCACCCTCTACAACTTCTAACACCTTTCAACCTGTTACAAATTAACGTCATAAACAGCCCTTATTTTTACCTACAGACTGGGTTAATATAGACAAGTTTGTTATGTGTGGACGAATTATATGTTTAATCGACAGTCCACACATGTGTGGACGAATAGTAAAAAAATAATTATAATCCACTGTGTGGACGGATATCTAGTGCCATAAAAATATTTCGGGATATTTAGGCTTTGTTAAGTTTAATACTGATTATAGAACAAGATTTTTATTTCTCTACAACAGGAAGAAAAGAATACGCGGGGTTAATGTATATGCCTTCATTAAGCATCAAATAAATAATACACTGCTTAAAAGAATTAACGGAACACCTTTTAGTCCATTTGTAACTTTTAGTGCGTTAATTACAGTCAGATCAAGCTTACATATTTCAAGAGACACACATTTTCTCACAATAAATCAAAGAATGTGTCAATTGATTAATTATTTATTCCTAAGAAAAAACTTACAAATTAAAAAAGGTACAAAAAACAAAGTGAAAAACCTACAGTTTTTTATGGTTACTGTGGCGCTATTTGATTGTTATGGTGTTTAGTATTGCGTATGTCCTCCAGCAGCGCGAATTACTTCTTGGCATCTCCTTGGCATACTTCGAACAAGCCGACGAATATCTTTCTGTGGTATACTGTCCCATTCTTCAACTAGGGCTTCTGCTAATTGTTGAAGAGTTTGTGGTGGATTTTGACGCCGACGAATACGTCTGTCCAGCATGTCCCATAGATGTTCAATAGGATTGAGGTCAGGGCTTAACGCTGGCCAAATTATTCTTCGAATTTTATGCTCACGCAGAAAATCCATAGTAATGGCAGCAGTATGCGGCCTAGCATTATCTTGCATGAAGAGAAATTCAGGACCAATACCATATGCAGCAGGAACGACATGATCTGAAAGAACCATATCAACATATCTGGCAGCTGTTAGGGTTTCCGGTATCACTACAAGGTCCGTTTTTTCTTCCAAACTCATTCCACCCCAGACCATTACCGAACCATCTCCAAATCTGGATACTTCTTGCACAGTGGCAGTAGAGTAACGTTCATTGGGACGTCTGTACACGCGTACCCAACCGTCACAACGGGTTAGACGGAATCTTGATTCATCTGTAAAAAGTACAGGTCTCCAATGTCTAAGCTGCTATTGCAAATGATCGCGGGCAAAGTTTAATCGATTAGTTTTATGAGCTCCAGTTAAAACAGGTTTTCGTACTGGTCTCTGGTAATCTGTTTCTAACTGTCTGGTCAAAAATGGTTACCCGATGAGCCTCCCTAAGTGCATTTTGGAGGTCTTTTGCAGTAGATGTTCGTCTACGTAAAGCAGATAATACTAAAAAACGGTCTGCAATTCGTGTGGTTTTTCGCTTCCGACCTTGTCCGGCTAATCATTTGTATTCTCCAGTCGCCCTATAGCGATCATACACACGCTTGATGACTGAAGGACTGCGATTGAAACTTCTTGCGACTTGTCGGATTTTAACACCATTTTCAATTAACGCTACAATACGAGCTACTTCTATCTCGCAAAGATCTCTCATTTTGACAGGCAATGAATTCAACAATATTAAACTGTGATACCGTTGCCTAGTAGAACTGTCGAAGCCTACTAAAGTATAAAATCTAAATGTGGATATTATCACGATCACTTGATTTTTTGTCCTGGGTTTGAAATCATAAATTTACTTTGAGTGGCGAGCACAAATATGAATTAATTATATCACGTAACTAAAATAAAATGTGTATCAATTTTAAAAATATCATTTTTACTTCCACACAACAAGCTAATATTTTGCAAGTTTATTAAAAAGTGTTCCGTTAATTTTTTTGAGCAGTGTATTTAATAACACTCAAATCTTGGACCTTCATTGTCTTTATTTGTTAATTGATATAAACCGTTTCGATTAGTAATATATTTTCAAACATTTTTAAGTAATGAAGTATTATACCAACACTTCAGACTATTGCTTAGAGGTCGAGCCACTATTAAGTCAAATACAAAAAAAAATAACAGTAAAATTTCTAAATTGTGATATCTGCGATTAATAGAACAAAATTCCAAATTTTTAATATTTTAAAATTTTTTAGAAAGAAAAATTGCTGAAAAGACCGATATAAAAAAAGGACACCGAGAAGCCTTATCAACACCTTCTCCAACACTCGATGGGGTCGATGGTTTTCTTTTGCGTCTAGGCGAAAGTTTAAGGAAAATGCCATATAAACAAAGGGCACAATTAGAAATAAAAATTTTGCAGCTAGTATATGCAACGGAGCAGTCTAGTAGTCAGAGTGGTTTTATGGGAGGAGATATAAAAATATGAAAGCAATATACTTTTGGGAGACTTATTTAATGACTCAACAACTAAAAATTAATTATAAATGAAAGTATAACCGATTACAACGAGACGCGCGCGTGTGCAACGACACGTAAGAAGCGCCAGCGCATTACTTATCTTTTATGCCGGCTACGACATATTAAAATCCAGGCACTAATCAATAGGTAATTTTATATTTTGGAAATAGTACTTATAAATACCAGTAATATGGGTGGGATATATCCCCATATCCCCTCCGGGCTATGCCACTGCAACAGAGGATTCTATATTTGTTTTGCTTATTTTATTGTACTCATTTTTTTTCTTGCTATAGTGTACTAGCTTATTTTGCTTCATAAACTGTTAGAATAGTTCATAATTTCAGAATTGCCATAAAAATAATAGTTTTCGTTAGTTTTATTAAATATCCACTTTTGTTAAATTTTATATTATTAAGGAGACTTTTTTGTAAATTGATAGTACTGGGTTAATAAATATTCTAATTATATTTGTTTCCTTTTAAAGCCGTGTATTTATTTCGCAACGCTGCCTCGCGAAGCAAACTTGCTGGTTTACTTGAGCTGCACACACTTATTCTTTTGACGAATTGAACGTCACGGGCGGTAGCTCAAGCTACCTTGTACAGGGTGTCCTGATAAGGTCGTCCTCCGGCGATATCTCGAGAACCCTTCATTGCATAGCTTTCGTAAAAAAATATTTATAATAAAATCAACCTCGAGAAAATGCTGGAAATTATTTTCAAGTTTCTAATTCTGCCGCTAGAGGGCGTAAAACTAAGAACAAAATGAAAAACACGTATGATTTAAAAATATGCCGCATTAACTTTTGTCGTTGATAGTTTTCTTACAAACTACGTAAAATAAGGAAACATTTTTCTTTTAAGCGATTTTCCGTAACATGTCAAATATAGGGAGGGGGGAAGAGCAAATATACATTTGAAAAAAATTGAATAACTTTGTTTCAGCTTAACAGATTTTGATGAACTAGGTTTCCTTTAAAAAAGCTTTTACCAGGGCTTAAGACAAAATATTGGAATAATAAATTTATTTTTTTGTTTTATCCCCAGAGACTGATTTGTGTTAAAGTTATAAATGTTGTCATTTTTTTCTAAAAATTTAAATACAATGGTATTATTTTTATAAGCCCATTAGAAAAAGCATAAAAAAGTAAAGAAACTGGTAAAAACCGCATTTCGATATCTTAATTAGTTCTTGAGCTATTGCCGAAAAACTGCATTACTCGTATTTTTACCTATTTTAAGCTGTCAGATAAACAACGCGGCGTTTTAATCGAGAGTGCCGGGACGTCAAAAATTACAGAAAACAGAGACGTCAAAAAATGACAAGTGCATTGTTTGTCAAACTTGATAAGTTTAAATTTAGTTCTTGTTTAACGCAGTTTATCGTTATTCTTATTAGTAGTAGTGTTGTTAATCGTTATTAAGTAATTTGAAATTATGTCTTATTCCACCACCGAGGCACATGGACGTAGCTATAGCTTTGACAAGGGAGGGGTCCCCAAAGAGGAAATTGATGCTCTACTAGAGAAAAAGCAAGTTGCCAAGGCTAGTAAGATACTCAATCTTAATCCATTCCTAGATGCTGATGGGATTCTTTGTGTCGGGGGAAAGCTGCAGAAATCGCATCTGTCATTTAACTCCAAACACCCTGCGATTTTGCATTCTCATAGTCACCTTGGAAACCAGCTAACATTAGCATACATTCGGCAAATGTACTGGATCGTCAATGAGAAAAGAACTGTCAAAACTAACATTGGAAAATGCATAAAGTGTATTCGATTCAAGGCCCAGACAGCCGAGCAATTAATGGGGCCCGACAGCACGAGTTACACCATCACAACCATTTTCCCACTCGGGAGTTGACTACGCTGGATCATTACAAATCAAGACGTCCAAGGGCAGAGGCAATAAAAGTTACGAAGGTCCACATTGTCTTTTGACAAAAGTTCATTGGGCTTTGGTCTCTCTTTCTTAGAAAAAAAAATCAAAAGAAATACCTGATTTGTTCGTTTTATATTCTTTAAAAGCGACACTTCTTTCTGTATTATAATAATTGCGCAAAGCGAAGGGACAAAATAGACTAGACTAGCTTGGTTTGGTGCACGCCGCAAAAGCGAGGGCGGCGGGGGCAGTGCCCACCCCCGCTGGCCCCCGCGGTGGCGGTGGGGGGTGGCATGAACGCAAGGGGCCCGGTAGAGCCCCGGTCGTCGTACTTGCCGCCTGCAAAAATCCCAGGCGTAAAATTATATGGGCCCCTTCGTTAGAAATGTTTGTCTTATAGCTTGAAAAAAATTAATTAATTTAGTAATTTTTAAATTTTATCTCTATAAAGAAAACTATATAATTTTACTTAAATATAATAAAACTGTAACATTAATTAACAGTAAAAAGAGTTTTTTAAAAACAAAACACATGTTTAAATTTGAAGCGATTAATCAATTTGATGATATGAAAGCTCGAAATATTTTTAATTTAGTGTTTCTGTTTTGTAAATTGAATATGTTTCTATTTTCTATTTGTCTCTTTCGTGTTAGAGTTTGTATTTTAAAACATTCAAAATTCAGAGTTTTTTTCCGTTACTTAATTTGTTTTAATGGTATTTTGCATATTTTGCATTTTAAGGGGGCCCTTGCTCCAAAGTTACAGGGGGGGCCAAATTTTGTAGTTACGCCACTGCTAAGCACCTATCGTACAATCGGCGCGGTGCATGTAATTTTTTTTCTGTTGGACAAGTAAGATGGATATGAATGGGGGGGTCCGGACCCCCTAAACCCCCCCTTATACGTCCGTGCCGAGGCATACAATCAGCTCGCTGTTTATTTTAAAAAAATTTAAATGCCTCTATTGCGGCGAGACAATATGCCATAAGGTATTAGGAGAGACGGCATTTTAATAAAAAATTGTTTAGACATTTGACAACCCGTTTAAGAGGAACTGGAAATGTGCATCCTATTTCAGCACAATGGAGATACAATTAGCCAAAGCCCGTAGATAATCAGCTATTATTATCCACGAGCTGTGTAATTATGAATGCTGTTATTAAATTGATAATAAAAACAATAATAAGAATATTATTGATATTATTTAATATTTGCAGAAAAAAAATGGTTGTTGTTGTCATGGCACTCTCGATTAAAACGCCGCGTTGTTTATCTGACAGCTTAAAATGGGTAAGAATACGAATAATGCAGTTTTTCGGCAATAAGTCGATAACTAATTAAGATATCGAAATGCGGTTTTCACTAATTTCTTTACTTTTTCATGCTCTTTTTAATGGGCTTATAAAAAAAATACCATTGTATTTAAATTTTTAGAAAAAAATGACAAAATTTATAACTTTGACACAAATCAGTCTCTTGGGATAAAACAAAAAAATAAATTTATTATACCAGTATTTTATCTTAAGTCCTGGTAAAAGCTCTTTTAAACAAAACCTAGTTTATCAAAATCGGTTAAGCCGAAACAAAGTTCAATTTTTTTCTAATGTATATTCGCTCTTCCCCCCTCCCTATATTTGACAGGTTACGAAAAAACGCTTAAAAGAAAAAAGTTTTCTTATTTTATAAAGTTTGTAAGAAAACTTTCAACGATATAAGTTAATGTGGCATATTTTTAAATAATCCGTGTTTTTAATTTTGTTCTTAGAAACTTGAAAATAATTTCCAGCATTTTCTCGAGGCCAATTTTATTATAAATATTTTTTTCCGAAAGCAATGCGATGAAGGGTTCTCGAGATATCGCCGGAGGACGACCTTATCAGGACACCCTGTATAATGTAGCACGTGCTTTCGCTGCTTTTTCACATACGAGTTGCGCGGTAATAACAAATATCTTGTGCCGCGGCTACCTGTACAATAATAATTTAATGTAGTAAGAATAAAAAATTCTTAATAAAAAAACTTATTAAATACATTGGTTTTTTATTTCTAGAAGTAATACCCTGTATGTATGATCTCGGATCTACTGAGGACTGAACTCAACAAGGCCATATTTGTGGCTTTTTTAAATTTTATAAAAAAAATGTTAATGTCCGACTGGTACGTCTTAAACAATGACCTGTGTACGCCTTAGCATCAGGAAAACCCAAATATGTAGCAATCTTAAAGGGTATATTTCCAAATGTATTTTTACCTATAGGCTGCACAGTACATCGTTCATCACGATAGCATAAAAAACACCTATCACTTTTAGTGCACTTTTAGGTCGCAAAGACACATAGTCACGAATTAACTTTGTTGTGCACATTTCACTGTCATCAATAACCAAAAAGCTCCTTGCTTGCCCATTTTTACTTTGTAGAATGTCAATAAATATATGCTGATCCATATCACGCACATCGGAAAACTTCATTTTCACAAGCTCGTCTCTTCTACAAGCTCCGAATACACCTATCACTAATGCAACTTTATCTGCCAAATATATTTCAGTCGGCGCTTCTTTCAGAAAAGTTATAACTTGTTCGCGAGTCAGAACCTTCGACTTTTTAGGCTGATAATTTCTCCCAAGTTGCTTTAGGAACTGTTGCAGAGAAATCAACTTTTCATTACTTCTTATCTTCTTATGAACTATTAATTCTTTACGTAACATTGAACACTTTGTCCAAAGGGAATTTGGAGAATATGACTCTTACAAATCTTGAAAATAAGCCATCAAAACGGTTTCGTCCACACGGTCCATGCAGTATTCCGTCAGCCAGGCCTCAAATGGAAATATTCTTTCTCGTAAATCCGCCTAGTTTTTTCTGGCACAAGCGCATGCTCAGCTTTAGCAGCTTTCACTAAAATATCTTGGGGGAGATGGGTATTTTCCACTACTTCGGACATTTTTATGCCTCAATCGCAAAATTATTTTTTATGTGCTGTTTATTGACAAATAACTTACAACCATGGTTACCACAATTACGTTTCGACAATTTTTTCAGGTAAATGCTAGTACTTGATTTGGTTTAAACTAGTACATTTAAAATTCATTCAAATTTTTCTCATAGAAAGAATATTTAGTCGGATATTAAACGTTGAAGGCACCACGGGTATTAAGGATAATAACGCTTTCGGTCAACGTATATTCCTCGGGCCAAAGGCCCTTGGGAAACACCATCAACTCAAGCGTTATTATCCTTATAATACCCTTGATACCTTAATAACTATAATATTTTTAATCAAAATGATCAATCGTATTCTGTATGCCATTTTGGTTTTTGAAAACCAATTGTAAAACTAGACTATATTTTAACAGGCATGCCGTTCTGTCAGTAAATTTTCAATTAACGGGCTAAAATAATAAAAATAAAATGATTTTTATAACAAACAAATTTAAGTTATTCCGGAATAATCGTACTAAATAAGCAATTTTGATTTTTGAATAATTAGCCTTTCCACTGACAGGGATATCTATCGAGTTTGTATGCTTAGAAGTACAACCAGAAAAAACTATAGGAATTTTTGTGGTTAGAAAGTAGTAACAGTACATTTGATTTATAACTCTTCAAAATTTACATTAAATCTTCTACTTAACAGTTCTTATGATTGTGCATTGTTAATTTGTATACTCAATGGATTTTTTTTATCAAACAAGTCTTACGAACAAAGTGTTTTACTGTGTGTTTACTGTCAACATCGTAAGTAAAAAACGGATTCTATATGAGGCGTATCATAGCAAAATTGACCATCTCCCATCTGACATGATTTGAGAAAACAGACAAAAAAGATTTGGTCATAAAAAAGGGCATATTATTTTACTGTTAACTGTTTGTTAAGTAGAGTTGAATGCCAAAATCATTATTATACATTTTTCTTTTTCTAAAAGGTAAGGTTTTAATTTAATTCCGGGTAATAATTTGGATATTGGCAACTTTGATATGAACAGCTGGACATTGTTCACTTTGCCGGGGTAATATCTGAAGATTATTACTTATGCACTAAAAGACAACACAACATTATTTAAAATTTTGTTACCCATCCCAGATAATCAAAACACAATTTAATTATTTATTTTTCATTAAACAATACACTTAAAGACAAAACATGAATTTTCTTTACACTACACTATAAATTCCGGAAAACTAGGGACTGGACCGCATAAGTCTGTAGTTTTTTCTTCGGAATTTGCGGCTGTGTTGCCCCTTTGAATTTTTTTTTTAAATTATACCAGTTCTTTCTTGTTCTCCCATTGTAATCCGAAATGTTGTGTCAATAACTTTTTTACATCATTAGCTTTTTCTTCTTTTATTTTTACGAAATACTTAGGTATTATAGTTGGGCAAAAGCTTTCCAAATTGATATTTTTCTTTGTAATGGACTTAAACTTATTCATGTTATATTTGTACACAGGCTCCCCTTTTACCAGAACATTATTCGTTCTGGAGCTTTTGCGAATAAAAAATCTTTTGCACTCAGTAATTTTAAAATGTAAAGATCACGTTGATCTAAGACTGTTTCCGCTGCAGTTTTAAAATCAGCTACCACACAATCCTTGCCGACTTCAATAACTGTTCCGTGCTCAGCTATTATATTTTTGTACCCATCTGGATTCACAATATTTGCGTAGGTCCTAATCTTTTTTTCAATGTTACCAAATACTCGGTCGGGGGGGATGAATGAATGCCCAGTAACGGGAAATCGAGTTCAACAGTATCAATATTGTTAGGGGCTTTCTGAAGTAGCCAAAATGAGCAAACAGCGATGGTGATGACAGTCAAATTTTTATTTTGCCCCCCGCAACCGTCAGCAACTAAACGAACAACTCTTTTATTTTGAAAATCCCTATTTATCATCTGTGGTAAAGAGCTGATGCAATTTCATTAGAGCCCTTTTTATATTCATCTTCTTTCCAAACGTAACAAAAAGTGTTATTTTTTCTAGCTTGTCTTTTGAGCAACCCATTACTATTGTAAAGTTGTAAAGGTACAACTGCCGGCTATAATAGCAATTTTGATCTGGTATTTTAGGGAGTGCTAATTTTTTCCCAGTCAAAACAGAATGTAATAAGGTCCTTCCTTTTCTCTTTTACGAGATTAAAAAAGGCCTTAGCTCGAAGTTTATGGATCTGCTTTTCAGCCATAAGCTTGGATTTCTAAGCCACATCTGTTTCACTTTTAATTCTTAAAGTTAGCTGGATACAAGTAGAACAAGCGTCTGTTACAGGATGGCCAAATCCTGAATTAAATTTGGTACTAAAAACCTCCCAAAAAATGTACAGGGATTTCCCGTATAATTGCGCACCCCTTTAAAATCTTTATTTTTATAGATAGAAAAAAATAGTTTATATGAAAGTTGCAGGATTTTTCATGAAGATTTTCATGGTGTAAGATAGAAAAACAAATGATGATCGGAAAATTAACAAATCACTATCAACTTCATTATTTTAAATGGAACACCCTGTATATGATTGAAAATTCAAATTCTGCTAATCTTCCTCTTTTCAAATATATATAACTTATCTATGTTCGGATAAACGAGTTGCAAGTTATTTGAATTTAAAATCTGTTCTTATAAGCCATGGATACAACCCAAAATTGACTTCTGTCAAATATTTATATTTTTGTTTGGTTTCCAAGACGAACCATGTCTAACGCGACTTAACTTTGCCAAACTTTGGGTTGTATCCATGGCTAACTATGTATTTCTATCTTACACCATGAAAATCTTCATGAAAAATCCTGCAACTTTCATAAAAACTATTTTTTTCTATCTATAAAAATAAAGATTTTAAAGGGGTGCTTAATTATACGGGAAAACCCTGTACGTTTGACTTGAAAATTGGGTGCTGCCTGCTCGTTGTTAACTCCAAATAGTTTATTAATGGACAGCTCAGAACTAAGATATTGCCGGGCAGTTGAACTTCTGCAGTAATGTAATCCACTGCATTTAAGACTTTTAATAAAATTTATAAGTGCCAAACGCTTATCTTCATATTTATTTGTTATGTAATCCCCTCCTCCATTTTCCGCTGGCGTTATCCACAACTTTTTGAACTCGACTTCTTTTAATATTAAGCACATTTAAAAATGCTTGTTGGCATACAGGAATCAAGCTACCTTCGACGCTGCTGATAAAATATTTTGTTTGAAACTGTTTTCTTGCATGAGCTTTACATGCACAGCTTGTGTGAACTTTAATATCAAGGAATCTTGTAGCAACTTGTTATGACTTGTATAAAATTTTTCGTGGAAAATTTTTATGTCCCTTATGGTCAGTGTTTTACACTGAAATGCCCCAGAAGAGTGACTGCATTGTGGGGGGAACTGTATTAAACTAAAAAGTTCAAAAAACTTTTCTTCCAACATGCGAAAGTATTGGAAAAATTTTCTTGCATCTTTACTCATCTTTTTTTTTTTGGTGATCTATAGACGTCTATATTAAACTAAGAAGTTCAAAAAACTTTTTTTCCGACATGCGAAAGTATTTGAAAAATTGTCTTGCATCATTTTTCAAATCTGAAAATAAGAATTCTCCTTTTTCTTTTGATTAATTTTATGGACCCAAAATCGCTTTTTCTTTTTCTTTTCTTCCTCTTTCATAGCAGCAATTATTCCAATCACAAAAATATCTTCGTCCGATGACAACTCGCAATCGACTGCCACATTTTAGAAGATTTCGCGTCGCGCCGCGTCTCGTCTCGTTACCCAGTGGACGGAGAACCCTGTTGCAACGTATTGCGTCGCATTGCGTCCCGCCGCGCCGCGTCGTCGTAATGGGTGAGCACCTTTAGTCTATTAAACGTAGAGTTATATTCATAAATAAGGCGTACAAGTATTAGAAAGAGACATAAGCTTTCTTGTTTTTGTGTAAAAGCGGCATCCAAAATTGATTGTTTGTTGAAGGTTATCACAGGTCAAGGGTTTTTAAAAATTTAAAGCATTAACCTCGGGCGTAAATATACTTGAAAATAAATAAAATAAAAATAAAGTAATATTCTTAGTTATTATTGAATTTTATTCACACAGTAAAAAACAATAAACTTGGAATTAAATTTAGTATTTGGTCATGTAACCCTGTTATTCTATTTCTTGGGTCAGTCTACTTTACTGGATTATATTAGATATAATATTTTGATTCGACTCTTCCCAGCACTGATGTATCCTGTAGATAGGTAGGTATACAGTGAGTGGGTATACCACCCTTCCACCGCGACCGATCGGTCTATTGTGGCTCACACCTTTTTATATTTCTCCCACCAGGTCCAGACTCGTAATAAATCTGATGATCCTGTTAGGAGAGAGATCTTTCACCTCCCCCGGCAACAAGGTGTCATTGCCGAGGATTGCGAATCTTAGTCGTGCCATTGCTGGGCACGAACACAGTATGTCTTCTGCCGATTCATCCCCCTCCATGCACTGCGGCATTCGGCGTCTTCCGCTAGGCCGATCTTGTGCATGTGGTATTTTAATCTGCAGTGTCCCGTGTACAGTCCCACTAGAGTTTTAAGGTGTACTCTTGATTGCTCCAGTAGTTTGACAGTACATTGCTGGTTCGGTGGGCTTATGAAGGCCGAGTGTCTGAGACCTGGAAGTCCATGCCAGTACCGAAGATTTTCGCTTTGTGTTCAAGCTGATATGAACTGCTGCCGTTCCATAGGATATACCGATGACCGGTTTCGGCCCCGTGAATTTCGTCTCCACCCCCTTTGGCAGGGAGGTCTGCGGATTCATTACCCCCTAGGCCGGTGTGTCCAGGTATCCACAGTAGTGTAACCTTATTGTTTTGACCCAGTTTGGTCAGCGCATCCTTGCAATTCCAGACGGTTTTCGAATTGCACCGGCTGGATTCAAGAGCCTTAAGAGCTGCTTGACTGTCGGAGAATATTTTAATTGTCTTACGTGTGCAGTGCCGATCAACCAGCGATCTAGCACACATCTCAATAGCAAATACCTGCGCTTGAAATACTGTTGCGAGAGTGCCCAGGCTAAAGGAAAACTCTGCCCTCGGCCTCTGTCCATATATTCCAGCTCCAACACCTTCCTTGGTTTTGGAGCCATCGGTGTACCAACAGATGTCAGCCCGGAGCAGGTCGGTCGTTTTTCGACTATAGTCCTTCCTTTGTGGGTAGACTACACTGTAGAGCCGGTTGTAATTGGTTGCTGTAGGCATTATGTCTGAGAGCATTCCCAGTCTGTCACAAGTCAGGACATTCCTGAGGAGACTGGTGCTCTCCATATGACACGCCTGCCGTTTGTTACTGACTGCTTGATAGACTCTGTATGTTTCCCACCTTGCCTCTCTCTCCAAATAGATATGCAGAGGAGGCAGTCCTAGAAGGGCTTCCATGGCCGCCGTTGGTGTCAAGCGCAGCGCGCCCGTGATCATTAGGCAGGCCTGTCTCTGTAGGCTAGATAGCTTTGCTTGGGTCAGCCGCTACTGCCCCTTGCGCCACCATGCCACAGAGCCATACGTGATCATTGGTCTTATGACTGTCACGTATAGCCAGTATCCTGTAACCCGTTTAAATTTTATAGCCTAAATCTTTATTTGTAAATTTTGTTTTTCGATCGAGTTAATATCGGGACTAAAATTGGGCCATGGCAAAACATCCACATTATGAGTTTAAAACCATTTCCTTACTACATAGGCCGTGTGAACTGGACAGTTATCTTGTTGATATGTAAAAGTATTGTTTGAATTAATTTGTTCAGAAGATGAAAGCATTATGATTTTCAAAATAGTTTATAATTCTGAACAATAAACCTTCCCTCTACCAGGTCCATTTACATATTTTCAGCCCCACACATTTACAGAGGAACATCTAAATCTTACAGGCAGGAAGCCGCTATATCGTTCTTCAAACCTGTTGTTGCTCGGACAGTACATTTAAATAGTCCCATTATAAGTCGATTGGAATATGTATTCGTCAGTAATAACTACCCTGTTCCAAATATTGAGGGGTGCGGTATACGTAGTTTAAGGCAAACAATACTCTCGATTATCACCGCTCTTCGGTAAGTACCATTTTTTTGAAGCTGAATGGTTTTTTAATTCAGAATCTTTGATTCTTCTACCGGAAGTTGGTTGCTAACCAAGAAATTCTGTATTATTTACAGCATCCTCCGCTGTTTTAAATGGATTATCTCCTAAGTATCCCAACAAAGCAGCCTCTTGTCAAGGGGTGAAAATTTTGGGGTGACCGGAAGAAATTCTTCTTTTTATCTGAATTTATTGCTCGAAACGTTGTTTAATTTTTTAATAGTTTTGTTATTTCTATAATATTACTCTGCTATTGTACTAATTGACTTGGGTTTTCCATACAATTTCAAATAGCAGAAGCGGCATTTTTGTTAAAAACTACCGAGAAATTTCCAAAAATGAAGTGTACGCCATTGATTCATTTTTTTGATAAGCTATGACATGTAACATCGACCAACAAAAATCAACTAATTAAATTGGTTTCACGTAAAAATAAATTAGGTTACCTGTTCTTCTAATACTTGTACGCCTTTTTTATGAATACAACCATACTATCTTATTTTAATTGTATAATCACATCCTTAAATATTCTTATATTATAGAAACACCCTATATAAGAATTTTGCGTAACCTTAATTGGGAGATACAGTTTTATAGTTTTTTTTTAAATAACCGAAATAATAAGGTACAATTTTCCATTTTGCTTGTTTTAGAATTACTACCCAAACCCCCAGGAAATTCGGGAAATGCCGGGAATCAGGGAAACAATGGCCATGGTAACGGCAACGGAAACGGAAACCGTGGACAAGGCAATGGAAATAAAAATCCCGGCCAGGGGCACGGAAATGGCAACAAAGGTCCAAATAAGGACACACCACCACCACCAGTGGTTACTAAACCTACCACTACTTCGCCTCCACCTAATGTATGTGAACCTTCTGTAACCACAATAAAAGGAAAAAGTAGTTGTAAAGGAAAACTTATATTTGACAGCCAGTTCAGTCACTTTTTGGAAGACAAAGAACTTTGGACCGTTCAAAGAAAATTTGCTTCTGGGCCTGTAAGTGGTTTTTAAAAAGTTTTTCTTGAATTGGTAATGTATAAAAAAATTTGTAAGACAGACATTAAATATATTATTCTATTTGAGCCTAAAATTGCACTTTTACGCCTTAGGGCGAAAAAATAGCTAAAAGGCCCGCTTTTATAAATTTATAATGCCACAATAAAATTAAATAAGGGCTTAATTTTTGGTAAAAAACTATTCTTTCGAAATCCTGTACCTGTATCTCCGTAGGGGAGGGTCGTACTTCTATTCTTTACCAATATTGTTATGATCCTGCAGAGAAACGGTTTTTTATTTTTTAAGCAAAAACCGTGCATCAAATTAAAAAAATCTTGTTATTAACTTTGCTAAGAAATTTTTACGGAATTCAGAAATTTTTTAATTTGGGAGAACCATCAATGTCTGACAAAATAGGCAGGTCAAATTCCGTACGAACGCCACTGGTCGAAATATAAAAAAAATGTGGTACACTTAAAAATGCTTCTTAATACATAGTACATGCATGCCAAGTTTCATATAAATATCTAAAGTGGTATTACAGATATTATTATTAAATGATTTATTTTTGAAAATTTTACCACCCTGTATCTTAAAAGTTAAGACGTTTAGGACATATGTTCATATAAAGTTTTCTTCTTAAAATAGACTTAAGAATTGCCTCCTTAAATATTGACGTTCAATTAAAAAGCACCCTGTATAATGTAAAAAAGTTTGCCAACCATGATATTTTATTTCTCGTAAACAGTTGATTGTATCGATGTCAACCAATAATACTTTTTTTTTAGTTTAAGGTTGGAGCAATCTAAAAGTAATAATGCTAACCCTTTATCATAAAGGGTATTAAAAAAATTGCTATTCTTGTGTCAGAGCTAGTCCGTCCCTGGCAAACTAAATAAGCAAAATATAATTTAATGGGTTCATTTTAAGAAGACTTATCTCGTTACCTTCATTAAAAAAAAATATTAAATTACACCTAGTATTTTAAAAGTTATTAAAAAGAAACTATTTCCAGGGGCGTCCGTTATGAACAGGGTTATCCAACGAGGACTAGAAAGGCCGCTTTTTTGACTCTACCTGTACTTTTATAAAAAATGTGAAATAGCCATCATATATAATTTTTCCCTCCGAATCCGAAAATGATTAATGTAAAATAATTAAACATCAAATAAAACTGCTAGGGGTCATTTTGATATTTTTTTTTAAATGGAATGCAATATTTTTTATGTGAATATCCGATTTTGATGTTGTAACGTATATATTTTTTTGCAAATAAAAACTTGTGTATAGTTATTCTACTCTTAATGTCTCATTTAGCAATAGTCATTTTACAGAGCGTCCAAACCTTACTTTGCACCTATTGGTTTTAGTTCATATTTAGTCGATAGCAGTGTTTGTGAGTTCTGTATCTCTTTTAACTTAAAAGATATAAATTCTAAAATTAACAATTCTTATTTATTTTTCTAATCAGTTTAATTAATAGTTTCTGTTGCAACCATATAAAAATTGTTTTCACAAAAAGAGTGTTCTTTTAAATCCATTTATCCTTTCAGGACTACGAATTTGTTGTGTATGAAGATAATCCAAAGACATTATCGGTAGATGACGGACATTTAATAATCACTCCCACTTTAACTGATCACATTTATGGTGACGGTTATGTAACTCAACCAACGGGATTAGATCTTGGAGAGCAGTAAGTTTTTAATTTTATTTAATAAAATAAAAATTAAGTATGAGCTACTTGATGAAATGTGACATGCAAAGTGCATAGCATTATTTTTAATTTTATAAACACTGGAAAAAAAAATTGAAATTCTTTACTCACAGCTTCTCTCTGTTTGAATTATATATGTTATAGACCGTATATGAAATTAAAGTGTATATACAGTGTGTCCCAAATTGTGCCTAAATGTATTGGTAACTCGGGAACCATTAGAGCTACAGTGTTGGTTAAATTAGAAAAGTTTTAGACAATTTAATTGCAAAATTTAATCTGCTTTTAGATTTTATTTATCTTTTATGTGTTTTAAGATAATTAAGAAAAACCAAAATGGTGCATTTTGCTTTTTCAACTTTTGCCTGTAGCTCGCAAACTACCAACTTTACGGCTTTAAGATTACTACATTATCATAACGCTTTTTTAAGAGGAATTTAATTTAAGTAAAAATATTTTTCCTATTTTATTTGTTTTTGAGATATTTACCCAAACTTTGGATTTTCATACGGACGCCATATTGAATTTTTACTTTTTTGAAAAGAGCTCTTCAAGAGCTTTTCATTGATGTATCACAAGTCTAGGTTTTTAGATTGCTTAAGCTCTAAAAACGATAATTTTTGTTTATTTGATAGTAGGCTTCAACAAAAATTTAAGTTTTGATTATTCACAATAATGGCTCTTAATTATTGCAATGATGAAACAGTGAATATGCTAGAATTTTTTTAAATCTAACAGAAATTGAACAATTTCCGGAGCGGCATCAACCTAACCAAAGACATTTTAGATTCTTAGTTGCAAACTTGTTAGCCTATGGATCTTTTGTGAAACCGAATCCCAAAACTTATACAAAAAATAATGAAGCAAGAGAGGCGATTATAATGGAAAATTTTAGAGATGATCCCACAATATCGGTTAGAAAAGTGGAAAAACAGACAACAATTCCTAGGTCATCTGTGCATCGGTCTTTAAAAAAACAACGTTTTTATCCATACAAATCACGAATTGTCCAGGGTCTTCAGGGGAATGACTTCAATAGACGAATCACCTTTAGTCAATAGTTTATTACTAAATGTCAACAGATACCCAATTTCCAATCCAAGGTTCTCTGGACAGACGAAACCCGGTTTACAAATTGTGGAATGTTTAATAGGCACAATTATCACTGCTGGGATACAGAAAATCCACATAATTTAAAAGAAAGACGGCTACAAACAAAGTTTGGCTTTAATGTCTGGTGTGGCATCATAGGTAATTTAAAATGCCCCTTTAATTTACGTCTCACAATTAGATAAAACATTTATTTTTCTGTTTTAGACAACCGTTTATTTGGACCATTTAGTTTTGAGGAAACTCTGAATGAAGATAGGTATTTGCTACTCCTGCAAAAACAGACTTTACCGGCCATTAGAAATACAGTTCCGCCAAATGAAATGAATAATTTGTGGTTCCAGCAAGACGGATGTCCAGTGCACAGTACCAAGAAGGTGATGGAGGTCCTTAGAAATACCTTTAATGACAACATAATCTTTAATAATGGGCCGAGTGCTTGGCCAGCTAGATCACCGGACATCACACCCCCTGATTTTTACCTATGAGGACACGCAAAAAATGAGCTGTACGAGTTTCTCCGCCCGAAACTAGACTGGAACTAGAACACAGGAAACGGGATGTGTTTGCTTCCATTAACCGAAACACGTTACGTCGAGAAACCCGCAAGGTGTTGGAAAAATGCGAGGAATGTGTGGAAAATGGAGGAAAACATGTACTGTGATTTTATTTTCTTGTTTACTGATACATTTTTGTTTTACAGTTGTGTTTAATTATTATCAGTTTAAGGTAATATTAGGAAGTTTTAATGTTTGCAAAAAGTATCACTTTTTTGTATAAGTTTTGAATTTCGTTCTCACAAAAGATCCATAGGGTAACAAGTTCATCACAAAGAATCTTAAATGTTCATGGTTAGGTTGATGCCACTCCGGATGCGTATCATTTTTTTTATGAAACGGAGCGGCCATTACGCAGTCTAGTCTAAGCTACTATCAAATAAACAAAAATTATCGTTTTTAAAGCTTAAGCAATCTGAAAACCTAGACTTGTGATTCATCAATGAAAAGCTCTTGAAGAGCTCTTTTTAAAAATGTAAAAATCCAATATGACGTCCGTATGAAAATCCAAAGGTTGGGTAAATATCTCAAAAACAAATAAAGTTAGAAAAATATTTTTACCTAAATCAAATTTTTCTATAAAAGTGTTCTAATAATGTAGTAATCTTAAAACCGTAAAATTGGTAGTTTGCGAGCTACAGGCAAAAGTTAAAAATGCACCATTTTGGTTTTTCTTAATTATCTCAAAAACCATAAAAGATAAATAAAATCTGAAAACAGATTTAATTTTGCATATAAATTGTCTAAAACTTTCTTAATTTAACCAACACTGTAGCTTTAATGGTTCCCGAGTTACCAATACATGAAGGCCCAATTTGGGACACACTGTATAGAATAACAATATTTTTACCATAAATAAAATATATTTTTTTTATCATTATTAAAGTTTATTTGTTATTCAATAAATTTTAGTTGCACAGGTGTGAGAGGCTCTCCGGAATGCTATCAAAAACCAGAGGGTTGGTATATTATACCCCCCGTCATTTCCTCACAAATTACAACAAAAGGAAAATTTTCCTTTAAATATGGAAAAATTGAAATTAGAGCTAAATTGCCAAAAGGGGACTGGCTTTATCCAGGTAAGAACTGTTATAAATATTCAGCCCCCGTCTGGATTTAACTATTTTTTTTGCTGTTGTTATTTCTATTTGGCATTTAAACACTTATCTTTTTACTTGCACTCAGGCTCAGCAAAGTTGATTACTAGATTTTTTTCAATCCAATGCACGGTTTTCGGGGGTAATATCCCTAGTGTATTTAATTTTTTCGGAAAAATTGGGAAAAACGAGTTTCTAAATAATTTGTTTTAACAAATAGCATGAGCGAGAGCGGTTTTAAAAATCCGAATCGAAGACGAGGATTTTTCCACTTTCGCGAATGCTATTTGTTAAAACAGATTATTTAGAAACAAGTATTCCAATTTTTCCACAGGAAAAATTAGATGGACGAGGAATATTTGGTAAGATTATTTCCTGAGTTAAATAAACATTTTATTTTAATACCTTTTTTTTTATTAAAACAGTAAGAACAATAACTAATAAGAACAATATAACTTTCAAGCTAGGAAAGGTAATTACTTCAAACTAATTTAAAAATACAATTAATATAAAAATTCCAATTATTGTAGGTTTGTAGTAGCACTATTCTCTATGTTGCTATGAGGAGTGTCAAACGATTGATGGTGTTGGCTCAAAGAAGAGTCCATTTTCTGTCTTTTCAAGGGAGCTTCGAAGCTTGTAGATGGTACATTATTTTGGACGGTTCTTAAGGCAGTGATGATATTTGAATGATGTTGACTGTCCATTTGTAGATACGGTTGAATAGACGCAGCTTTAGAATGCCCTGTGATTTTGATGAGTTGCTGCTCGCCTACACCGGCCTTTGCCAGATTAGTAACAGCAGTTGATCGCATAGAATGGTTAGATATTTTAACTTCTGTCGTGTTCATACCTGTTTTTTGGGCTGCGTCTTTTGTCCATTTTGACAGTTCATTTCTTCCAACAGAAATGTTTTTAAACCATCCAGTGCTACGATTGGACTGCCATGCTGAATTTGGTGTCAAAAACAATCTATTTGTTGTTATTTTAGACGTTCGTTTGTTTAACAGGGATTTGTACAAACGTACCGGACAAAACTCAGGGTTTCTTGAATTAGGAACAAGCCACTTGCTATCGCA
The DNA here is from genome assembly GCA_019359885.1 of Listronotus oregonensis. Lineage (NCBI taxonomy): Eukaryota > Metazoa > Arthropoda > Insecta > Coleoptera > Curculionidae > Listronotus > Listronotus oregonensis. The sequence goes on from JAHBCN010000232.1 coordinate 159,384, forward strand.
CAGATTTGCACCACCTTGTGCAGTTTTGCTGAAGACTGTGTTATACTCGATCCTTCCTAAAACAAGAGATACACAATTTGACTTAAATGTTAAAATATATTTTGTAGTGTGATTTTAAAGTAGATGTATTTAACTTTTAATTTTTTTGGAAAAGCATAAGGAATTTTAGTTGTTATATATCGTTTTTGATTTTTTTACAAAAATACAATAGCTAGCCAATTTTGGATGCTAAAAAAAATGACAAAATATGATTTATACAAGGTATTGCAAAAAAGACATTAAAAAATTGCGAAAACAGATTTTACGCCAAGATAAAAAGTATGCCCACATATTTTGTTTTGATATAAGCGTTTTTTCTGCCAAGTTACAATAAACATTTACAGATTTTGTTGCATAATTAAAAAGCAATATCTCACCTGTTTTGATTCCATGATTATCAATTTCTTCTTTAAAATATTCTGTTAAGCAACGAGTCGCTTCTCCGCCCCTCCAAGCAGGCTTAACTGCTGCAATAAAGTAAAATTTACGCTGCAACCCGTCCTTATCCCATAAGGACACCATCTTGTAGTAGTCGTCCATATATAACGTAGCTGAACTTGTTTTCCTTTTTTTTCATGTTTCTGGAGACTTCTCCTTTTCGCATTTCGAGCGTCTCTAGCTAGCTTAAAGGTAATGTCGTGGAATGGGTCGAACACGATATTAAATTCTTGAAAATATTTTTCCTGCAATTTTTTGGCAACGATATTCCACATTACTTTTACACACAGTTCTTTGTAGTCTTCCCCATTAGCTTTACGCATGTTCCATGCCCAGTCCTTGATGATTAAATTTAGCTCGCCTGTAGTTGTTGTCTGGAGTAATTGGTAATTTTTTGCTTGGCAAAATTCCATAAATTGCTTCAAGATCGATGTGTGAGTTTTCTGAGTATTTAGTGGAACACTATTTTCCACAGCCGCATTAATTTTACTTTCGGAAACATTTTCAAACCGATTCATTTTGAGTTTCAGTTGAAAAGTTAATAAATTCGTAAGCGTCGTTTGTGATCTTTGTTGTTAGTAACGGTACATAGCAACACATCATAGAAACCATCAAGTTTGTTTTTACAAGGCAACTTGTCAAACTTGCATGAAATCTTTTCGATTTTTTTTCCGGAAAAACTGCTGACAGCTAAGTTGACAGTTGTAAAGTAATTTTTTCACTTAAAATTTATATTTGACATATCAATTCTTGATAGCGATTGGTCAAAATTAATAGGAAGGAAATAATTGTTTAAAAAATAAAAACCGTTTCTTTGCATATCCATAACAATATCGGTTAAGAATATCACCATACAGAGAAATATCCAGATTTAACTTGTCTAGGTGAAAACCGTACGTCGGACTAAAAAAATTATAAGCAGATTTGATCTTTTGATTTTTTTTTAGTCCGACGTACGGTTTTTACCTAGAAAAGTTAAATCTAGATATTTCCCTGTATGGTGATAATCTTAACCGATATAGTTATGGTCATGCAGAGAAACGGTTTTTATTTTTTAAGCGAAAACCGTGCATCAGATTGAAAAAAATCAAGTAACCAACTTTGCTTAGAAATGATTATGAAATTCAAAAATATTTTTTATTTTAAGAGGACTCAGTGGCGTACCACCAATGCCTGCCAAAATAGGCAGGTCAAATTACGTACGAACGCCACTGTTGGAAATAAAAAAAAAATTTGGTACACTAAAAATGCCTTGATACATGGTACATATATGCTAAATTTCAATAAAATATCTAAAGTGGTATTACAAATATTAATAATAAACGATTTATTGTTGAAATTTTTACCACCTTGTATCTCATAAGTTAAGACGTTTAGGACATACGTTCATATGAAGTTTTCTTCTTAAAATGGTCCCAAAAATTGCCTTCCTAAATATTGACGTACAATTAGGAAATACCCTGTATAATGTAAAAAAAGTACCATGATATTTTATTTTTCGTAAACAGTTGATTTTATTGATGTTAATCAAGTATACCTTTTTTTAGTTTAAGGTTAAAGCTATCCAAAAATATTATTGTTGAGCCTTCTTACATACAGGGTGTTAAATATTGCTATTATTGTGTCAGAGCTAGTCCGTCCCTGGCAAACTAAATAAGCCAAATATGATTTAATGGGTTTATTTTAAGAAGATTTATCTAGTAGCCACCAAATCAAACGCCTAGTATTTTAAAAGTTATTAAAAAAACGATTTCCAGGGGCGTCCGTTATGTACCTGTATCTCCGTAGGGGAGGGTCGAAGGAAAAAAGTTTATGAGAACTTGTCATATTATTTTTAGGTTTTCTATTAGATTCCAAGAGATTAAATAAATAGGATGTTTAGAAAAAAATATTTTTATTTCCAGAACTTTTCCTGAACCCTGAAGATGAAGAATACGGGACCAACTATGAATCCGGCCAAATAAGAATTGCATACGCGGCGGGCAATCAGCAACTTAATCAAAAACTAGAGGGTGGTGTTATATTGGGACCCAAACCGGCTGCCAGAAAATACGCTGTTAAATCAATTGACAAAGTTACTCCTTGGGCTGATGAGTTTCATACCTTTACAGTATTATGGACGCCAGGTAATTACATTTTTCGCCTTTTATACAGTAAGACCATTTTACAGCATAGCAACCAATATTACATAAAAACGCAATTTATTTTAAACAGTAACATATATTAAAAGAACAATTGTGTTAGTTTAAACCACCTGTATCAACCAACTGTTGATGAACATTTTTTTTTTCATTTACCACAATTATTACAGGAACTTTTTGAAATAGTAGATGTGATACATCTGAGCCAACGTAAATACGCGTTTTTCCTTTGTTTTTGTGTCGCGTAACGTTAGATTAGATTAGATTAGATTATTTGAGCGGAGATGGCAAAAATGACCTCCACCACTGCAACCTTGCCAGATTTATTGTGGTTTCTCCTATCGTTCTTTAGAGTACCTTGTCCAGGCCCGTCTTCTTAACTAGACTCCAGAGTCTTGGCACTGACCACTCCATATATCTTGCCAGTTTTGGCTTTTCCTCACCAAGCCTAGTAAACCTAAGCCTACATAATGCTTCACAGTGGCACCACACATGTACGGCTGTTTCTTCAACCTCCTGGCAGAACCTACACAGGCTATCCTCTACCAGGCCTATTCTTTCCAGGTGCTTGTTGAGTTTGCAATGTCCTGTTAGTTGACCTACCCTTATCCTTACGACTTTACGACTGTGGCTCAGTAGGTCCGAGGTAAACTTAGCCGAGCAGGTCTTAATGAACTGCTTTGCCTGTCGTTGTCCTGGTGTTTGTAACCACCAGCTTTGAAACTCTCTGTCTACCCAGCTCTTAATAGATGCTTTAAGGAGGCCTGCCGAGATTCCACAGAATGGCTCAGGGCCTATCATTTCCATGGCTGATCCTTTTTTGGCTAGGTCGTCGGCCTCTTTGTTACCTGAGTGGCCCTCGTGGCCTGGTACCCAGGCTACCGTAAGTTTGTTTGCCAAGCTGACTTTATCCAGGGCCTGTATACAGTCCCCCACTAGTTTGGAATTAACTTTTGGAGAACTGATGGCGCCCTGAAGGCCACTTGGCTGTCTGAGTAAATGACGATGTTTTTTCCTTTACTCCCTTTTTCTTTAATCAGCACAGCACAATGCATTATTGCTGCGATTTCCGCTTGGAAAACCGTGGCGTGCTGACCAAGACTTAAGGTTATCTTTTCTCCAGGCTTGTCTCCATAGATGCCAGCTCCTTCTCCCTTGTTGGTCTTGGAGCCATCAGTATACCAGATAGGATCGCGTAACGTTACAACCAACATTGTTCCGGTATCTTCTATATCTTTAATTGTTCAAGTGCATAATTTTGCACGCCGACATGCACCATTTAGCCTATACTACTTTTATTAAGAGAAAGTGCTTCTTTGAGAAACGTTGTGATATTTTCCTTGGTCCAAACTTTTAATTTTTTAGGTTCATATTTGTCATTCTGGCGTTTCAAGTAAGCTATTACCTTTTAAATATATATATATATATATATATATATATATATATATATATATATATATATATATATATATATATATATATATATATATATATATATATATATATATATATATATATATATATATATATATATATATATATATATATAACACATACGTTCTCATGTCTGGGGAATGGCGTCCCTACAACACTTAGCATTCTGGACTCCATTCAAAGAAGAGCCGTTCGTCTTATTAATGATCCAACGCTCACAGAATGGCTTCCTCTTCTTGCCCACCGTCGAGATGAAGGGGATCTGTCGCTCTTCTATAGGTATTTTTACGGCCTCTGCTCAGAGGAGTTGGCCAGTATAATTTCTTTTCTGGCAGCTCCCAACAGGGTAACACGTAGTGCAACTTTTATGCATCCTTTTACTGTTCAGTTATAGAGGCTCCGAACTTCCCGCTTTCTTCGTTCCTTCATCCCTAGAGTGTCAAGACTATGGAACCTGCTGCCCGCAGAAGTTTTTCCTTCTCCTCCTAATCTCAAAAAATTTAAGTCCCGTGTGAACAAACTCCCTCTCTTAGTACTTAGGCATCAGCCTTTGTGGACTGTCCCAAGATAAAAAAAAAGCCTAAAACATACTTACGGGATGGAGAAGTGAACAAGGATGCTGGGCGGGGTTAAAACAGCAATAATCCAACAGGGGATAAAAAGTATTTTACGTCACCAACGGAACCTTTTCTTTTTAAAAATATAACAAAAACTGCCCAATTGCACAATAATTCAATGTTTATTATCGTACGGGTCATAACAGGCGCCATTATAATAATATAATATGAAATAAATTGCGATTTTGCCACACTTTGCATCATTCACGGTATATTAATCTATGTCTATAAAGTGTAAAGTTAAATAAAAAATAGGACTGTTTAAGAAGGAGGAAAACAATAAAATTACATAGACTCGCGTCTAGAGAAACCCCGCTGGCGAGCTTCTTGCCAGTGTTGACACATGAAACATGTTTTATTATGCAGGGGCTCGGCGCGTAATTTGAAAAGTTAGCAATCCAAATAACGCTTTTAATGTAAAAAAAAGCAAATCATGGGTCTTTCCCATAGATATATAAGCAAAGGGAGATAAAACTGTTTACAATTAAAAGCAATCAAACATTGAAATAGTGTCTACCTCTCTAGACCACTTGATGGTCAAACGTGCTTGATACACATGCACCCTTGCCAATTGTCCTTTATTGGCGAATTTTTAGGATATTGATTTATTAATATTTCCTTTTTAAACTCTTAAAAAGATCATAGATCATAACATGTCGTTATGCAATAACTTAGTAGCAGCGACTGAAATATGTTTTTTAGTTGATTTTTATTTTGCTTTCTTTATTAATATTATTCTCAAAAATAATCATAACGGAATATTAACGGTCAAGATGGGCAACACTGCTTTTTGTAGTTTATTCATAATTTTCGTACGCTAGGGTCACGAAGGTCGTCGGTCAGCTAGTGGTAAATTTTTTATTTGTGTTGTGAGGCGGTGTTGCATTTCGTTTAAACTAGCTGAGAGAGAGACTTGTGTTTTTAAAGTGCGGTTATAAGAATATTTTCTTAATATTTTATGTATTATTTTTAATAAACAGACTTGAAAATGGTTGTGAAGTGCCAGGTTTGTGGAAAACTGGATTCTTCAGGTAAGTTTAAACAGTTCTTTTGTAAAACGTCACTTCATTGACGTGCAATACCATGGCGAACAAATAACATTTTGTTGTTAATACCTTTTATGCTATATTTTTGTGGAGATTAACAACGATTGTTTACTTATTTTAGCATAAAATTTGATTATATAACTAACGAAAAATTGTTTAATTATTTTATAATCGATTGAAAGTAACCATCAAGATATAGTTTTTGTAATATTCTTTTTTATTAGATTAATATAGCATATGAACGATTTCAATTTTAAAATTTGTTTTAAAGTTTCTTATTGACCCGGAGAGAAAAAAATTATGGTTTTTCTACTTGGATTTGAAAAGAATATGCAGTTACCACAAATTGCCAAAATCTTTCAGATTATTTTGATTCTTGTGATATTATCACAAATAGAAATAAATACTTAGTTAAATATTCTTGGATTAGTTAAAAATGCTTTAATATGGTTACTGAATACAATAAATTATATGCAAAAACAGTGAAATTTTTTCTCACCTTTTTTCTTTTCTCGTAATCAAAAAACATTAAAAACATAGAAGTTAAAAATACCTATTTAATTTAGAAAAATGAAATTTATTTACAAGAAAGGGTCCTAAAAATAGATTTTTTATTTAAATCCAAATCCCAAATTTTAATTTTCTTAAAAACTTCCAATTATATTTTGATATTCGTACTGAACTAAACATTTTTTGGCCTATTAATTTTCTCCTCTCACTTTTACAAAAGGGTATTGCATGCATTTTTGATCTCATTAGTGGACTTTAAGGTGGTTGTCAGATGATCTGTTATTCCTTTTTATGACATAGAAATAAATCTATAAAAATCGGTGTGGATAGCGATAAGATAAAAATACGGGCAATTGCGATAAAGTTAAAAAACAGATTTAAGCTTTTTATTATGTATAGTTAACGGTTAACAATGCCAGTTTTTAGAAGTTTCGCTTTATATGATAAATAAAGTTTAATTATTGAATTGAACCAATAGGTTTTATTTACTTGCACGTTCGTCGAAACAGACCAGAAAAGTTGTCATGGCACTTTATTGGGACTGAGTCTCATAAAATAGCTATTTTTTGGATAATATACTAAAAAAATATATGTTAGTAATTTTATATAGATAAATAGCTTTTGGAAACGAACTACGCCACTGGTGGCCCACCATGTTTTGCGCTGCTAAACATTTGCGACGTTGCCTGCAGGGAATTTTTTTATCGGAAGTCCTTTTCTAACACATTATGAATGTTTGATACACAACAAGAGCCAATTTATGAATGAACGGTTATATCTCCCTTTGCTTATATATCTATGGTCTTTCCTAATAAGTCTCCGCATTTTTACGTCTAAAATATAATTGGGGAAAATAAAAAGTCGCTTTGCTAACCAGAACCAACCAAGACCGACTAGAACTTAGGGCTTTTGAATTTATCTAAATTATTTGTAGAAGTTATAAACAAAATTTTAACAACGCATTAGAAAAATCCCGAGGAATATATAATTACACTTTTTAAAAAATTTATAACTTCTACCATCAAAAATTATAAAAATTTTGTTAACGACTATGTAGGCATAATTTAGACAAATTGAAAAGCCTCAAGTTCTAGCCAGTCATGGCTAGTTCTGGTTAGCAAAGCGGTTTTTTATTTTCCCCAATTAGAAATAGTTTTTGTGTTTATCTCCTGTTGTATTATTGCTGTTGTGTTCCCGAACAGGGGTGTTCACTCCTCCATCCCGTAAGTATGTATTAGTATATATTTGTTGTTAAAAATATTGATACATGTTTTTAAAGCTTCCCCACCGGATTATTTTTATATTGTATCCATATAAGTAGCCTGTAAAAAACATTTTTAAAAATCTTTTAAAATAGCCGAAACAGCTGTATGAAACAATTACCCAAATAACAAAATTATTACCTATTTATAATACTGTAACCTTATAAAATAGCCTATATTTTCGTAAAAATAGGCCAGCATTAAGTTTTTTCCAATTCTTTTAAATTTCTTGGAGTTTCTCCACTCGCAGAATATATTATACACTTTCTTATACCTTTCCTTAGATTTCACTGGAAGTAAACTGTAAGAAGCTTCTTAAGCTCCATTTAAGATATTCTCCGAGTCGTTTTCGTCAGCCATTTCGATAATTATTGTTAAAAAAATCGCTCTTTAAAAATGAGTTTATTTGGATGCTGTCAATCATTCTAAGTTACAAAAAACATTGAATTGCCAAGTTACTGAGACGTCAGACTAGTACGTTTTTTTAGATTTTCTCAGTAACTATTATTATAAACGTTCTGATTTTAATATGAAATGCAAAATAGACAATTATCTACAAAATTAAAAAAATAGTTTACACATCTCGTCAGAAAGTGATTCTACTTGACTCGTATAGTATTTAAATCCTCGGTTCGCTCGGATTCAAACGTACCATACTTGTTAAGTAAAATTACACTTTTCTGTACTTGATACGTAATATACTATAAGGATACGGCGTAAGTCTAATTATAAGTAATTAATTTGGAATAAGATAAAAAATAAAGATTAAGTTATTATCAAAATAATTCAAATATAGTAAAAAACTGTGGGCTGCTTCAATTAAAATCTTTGCGGATCCCCCTTTTTATTATTCCAAACGGGCCCTTCAGTGCAAGTTTTTGGGGTAGTTTTGATTTTTTTTGATTTATATTTTTTTGGGGTCTAGTCCAATTGAGGTTTGCAAAAAATTTCGTGAAATATTAAAAAAAAGAAAATATTAGAAAATATAAAGTTTTCCGTTTTCACTTATAATTAGAAATATTGGCGTGAATAACTTTTTTTAAAAATTAAAGTTCATAAAATTTTCTACAAATATATTTTTTAAGTTTTGTTCTTCGACGAACCGTTTGGGCTCAAAACATGGAATAAAACAAAAAATTTGAAAATTTAGTATTTTTACGGTTTTTGCAATCCTATTGATTTTTTGCGAAAAACCTTTATATACAAAATAAAGGTACATATATTTTTCCTACAAATTTCATTTCTACATTTTTTCCCTGATAAACCATTTGGATTCAAGTGCTACTTAAATATTCTTTATCTCGCAAAAGCTCAGTTTGCTGGCATATCTTATTTAGATTGTGAGAAAGGTAAAACTGATATTTTTATTTAAAAATCCATAATACTAAGTGAAAAATAAATTCTAAGGTATTGTATAGTAATTATTATATTCCAAATATTTATAAAAACTTAAATGAGACGTTTACGTTTAGACGGTCCAGACGGTCCAGCCTGAGGCTCTTCAAGGTGGAGGGACCTTTGAGGTTCCCAAATGCGGAAGAACATCGTTGAGGTTTTCGAAGGCGGCGGGCCCGGGAAGGTTTATCTGGAAAATGAAATAGGTGCCCCAGAAAAAACAACTTGTTATAATATTGCACTGAAAAATCAGTTAATGCCAGTTTATTATTTTTAAATAAAGGATTTACTTGAATATGGCGAAATAAATATTTATTCATGTAAAAACAATTAGTTTTCAATAAAAAAATCAAAATATATAACTAGTCAATTTAATTTTAAAAAAAAAAGTTTGTTTATTATGAAAAAGAACCACGCAAATAAGGCTTTAAAAATAAAGAACCAAATTTTTCCTCGTGATTTTGGTAAATAAACTGTGGGATTTACCTTCCGCATTGTGTGGCACTGCTTCTTCAGTTTTTCTTCATCTCTTTCTTCGATCTGTTCATCGCCTATGTCAATGCTGTCTTCCGGTGGCTCGACATTTTCACCAGCCCTTCGCACGTGTGCAGTTGGGAGCAGTGGAGGCCTGCTTTTCTGCAATCCAATTGGTTGACAACCTTTTTTGCACTTGCAAGAGATCTGTCGGAGTATCGAGTCTGGTGCAGGTTTAATGTGGTTGGACGAGGAGTCCGTTTCTTGTTTTTTTCCACCCCCACTCGGTCGGATCTCTTTGCTGCTTATCAGTACGGTTTCACTGGACAACCACTGCTGCACTTGGAGGTAAACTCTCAGTGAATGCTGTCGAGCAGCAGCTTCTGTGGGCGGTAGTGAGGCGAAGTTAGCTCCAGTTTTGTACGATGAAGACACGTATTGCCTGTACCTCAAACTTTCAGGCTAGTCTCATGTCCTTTCCGATATAGAGCCATAAGAAACAAGTTTCCTGCGTTCGCAATCTTATCCTGGTGTGCATGAGGATCTTTTATTTGAATGACTTGCTGCAAGGTACTGTTTTTCTGCAAAACCTTTAAAATTTTAGTTTTCCCTGATTAAACAAAGCGGTTGTGTCCAGCCACTCATCGCGTGGAGGAATAATATATATCTAAAGGGTATTGGCAGCGGCAAGGTGAGGATTGTAGATTTTTTTCCCCATTTGAGGAACGTCCCGGTCCCTCCACCTTCGAAGAGCCTCGGCTGGACCGTCTAAACATAAACGGCTCATTTAATTTTTATAAATATTTGGAATATAATAATTACTATACAATACTTTAGAATTTAATTTTCACTTAGTATTATGCGATTTTTAAATAAAAAAATACCAGTTTTACCTTCACCTACACAATCTATGTATGCGCAGCAAACTGGAGTTGCATGGTGAAAAAGTGAGCTTTTGCGAGATAAGCAGAATATGTCAATATTTAAGAAGCACTTGAATCCAAATGGTTTATCAGAGAACAAAACCGTAAAAATGAAATTTGTAAAAATATATATAACCCTTTTTTTGTATATAAAGGTTTTTCGCAAAAAAACAATAGTTTCTGAGTAATAAGCTAAAAACCGTAAAAATACATACAATTTTCAAATTTTTTTTTTTTTTTCCATGTTTTGAGCCCAAACGGTTCGTCGAAGAACAAAACTTAAAATAATGAATTTGTAGAAAATTTTATGAAATTCAATTTTGTATAGAAAAGTTATTCACGAAAAACCAATAGTTTCTAAGTTTTAAGCTGAAAACGGTAAAACCACATAATTTTTCTAATTTTTTGCTTTTTTTTTTCAATATTCCGTCACGAAATTTTGTTAGCAAACCTCATATTCGGATTCAGAAACCCAAAAAAAAACATATAAAACAAAAAAAAATCTAAACTACCCCAAAATTTGCATAGAAAACAAATTTAAGCGGAGTACTTAGCCCAAAAAATGTTAAAACCTCGGAACTGAGCGACTGTGTATAAAATTTAAAATAAACTATTGAACTTAATAGTTTATATCCTCTATAAAAATGTTTACCCCTCAAAAATTGCCGCCTTTTCCCTGGGGGTGAATGGTGAATTTTTTTATCAAAAATAAGTACGGAAGTGGATAGATTGACTAATTCTAAGCACCTTTTGTTTTATAAAGTTTTTTCTAAAAGTCATTACTTTTCGAGTTATTCGCAATTGAAAATGTCAATATTTCAACAAAAAAAATACGTTTTCAGACGGTTTTTCCCAAATAACTCGAAAAGTAAGCATTTTATCAAAAATATCACTCATAACAAAAATGTAGCTTATAAAAAAAACAACAAGAATGGTGAGCTTATGATGTCCATAAAACCCAATACAAACGGAGTTATAGCCTGTTGAGGGTTGGTTCTTATTCGTCAAATGCAAACATTAAAAGATTTAACGTAATATAACCGAAGAACGATACATTTTTTGGAAAAAGCTCATTGATCCTTTTTTGAAGTACTTTAAAAGGCCTTTATTCTTGTTTTCTATAAAAGTCTCTAGCGCTAAAATTAAGCGAGTTATGGCCAAAATAAAGTTGATCTCTAATTTTTTTTTGATGAAAAAAATGTGAAAATCATCCCCTAATTACCACCCCAATTGAAAATAATCTTTATCACCTTACAATTTACTTTTTTTATGTATTTGTAATATGCTTAGGAAGCTTGACTGGTTTAAAGTGCATATTTTTTAAAAAATTTGAGCTTAAAGTGAAAGAGACATTTTTTTAATTTTTAAAAAAATAGCCTTTTCTTTAAAATAACTCAAAAACCCTTAATGATGCGTAAAATTTTATAGAATACAAAATTGTAGGTTTTTCTTTACCAAAAATTTTCGTTTTGTTTTTGTTTAAGTATCATTAAGGGTTTTTGAGATATTTGGAAGGAAAGGCTTTTTATTTCAAAACTACAAAAATGTCTCTTTTACGTTAAGCTCAATTTTTTTTTCAAAAATATGCACTTTAAACCGATCAAACTTTCAGAGCATATTACAAATACAAAAATAAAGTAAAATGTAAAGTGACAAAGATTATTTTCAATCAGGGAGGTAATTAAGGGGTGATTTTTTCATAAAAAAAATAGAGATCAACTTTATTTTGGCCATAACTCGCTTAATTTTAGTGCTAAAGACATTTCTAAAAAACAAAAATAAAGGTTTTTTTAAGTACTTCAAAAAAGATATTATGAGCTTTTCCCAAAAAATGTATCATTTTTTGGTTATATTACGTTAAAACTTTTAATGTTGGCATTTGACGAATAAGAACCAACCTTCAACAGGCTATAATTCCGTTTGTATTGGGTCCATGAACATCATAAGCCCATCATTCTTGGTGTTTTTTTATAAGCTACATTTTTGGTGAGAATGATATTTTCGATAAAATGCTTACTTTTCGAGTTATTTGCGAAAAACCGTCTGAAAACGTGTTTTAGTTAAAAAATTGACATATTCAATTGCGAATAACTCGAAAAGTAATGCCTTTCAAAAAAACTTTATAAAACAAATGTTGCTTAGGATTAGTCAATCTATCCACTTCCGTACTTATTTTTGATAAAAAAAATTCCACCCCCGAGGAGGGCATTCACCCCCAGGGAAAAAGCGGCAATTTTTGAGGGGTAAACACTTTTATAGAAGATATTAACTATTAAGTTCAATAGTTTATTTTAAATTTTATACACAGTCGCTGGGTTCCGAGGTAATAATCTAAGGTGACTCCGCTATTTAGGTTTCTACGTTTTCTTAGGTACGCAATGAAAAAATTAATAAACACAAAATGCTTAATTACAGGACAATGACAAGACATACAATAAAAACTTAAGAGGCCAATTTTGTTTAAAACAAAAACCCTACCGTAATACCCGTAAGCGCGCTACTGAGTAAATTACAAAAAATCCTTTATTGTTACTAGGGTCCTATCAAATTAAGTTCTGTCTAAAATTTCGTTTTACTATCTAGCGCTGGAAAGTTATTACTCTTTTAAAACAATCTTACTTAGAATAAAATATTCATAGAACAAAACTACATCTAATTTTTTTACTAAGGAATCTACTTTTTAATCTATTTCCAACTTTTATGATACACGCTATATACTGTATGACTTTTTTTTTAGATAGCATCAGCTTTAGTGTAGATAATTCAAAATATAGTACAATTTTCCCTCCCGATGGTGGATTTTCAAGTTTAGCCAGTAATTTAAACCTTAAAAATTCGGAGAGATGGAAGACTGGAAGTAAAATAGCACCTTTCGATAAAGAGGTTTGTATACAATCTTAAAGCTTTAAGTAGTCTAGAAAAGTTCTGTTTCAAATATATATATATATATATATATATATATATATATATATATATATATATATATATATATTATATATATATATATATATTAATTATATTTATTTTATTGTTTAAATATATATATATATATATATATATATATATATATATATATATTATATATATATATATATATATATATATATATATATATATATATATATATATATCCGCCAGAAAATATGCGACATATGGAATTTTTTTTATTATGACGTTTAGAAAAAAATCGATTTCGCAGATCAACTCTGCATCACCTAAAACCTCAGAAACAATTGAACGATACCGATTGTCATTTGTTATTTGGCAGTAAATTTGAATTTTGTTAGGTCGGTTGACCAAAAGTCCCCTTATTTTTAAAATATCGAAAACTTTTATAAGGATAAGTTGTTCAGTATTTGATTTTATGGCTATTTGAAAAATTTTGAGCCATTTGGATAAAAACAAAAATTTGGATTTTTTTATAAAAATATATATTTTTTAAAAATTTCTTTACCATTTAAAAACAGGTTTTTCAGACCTAAAATAATGTTTCGGCATATTTTTTTTTACTTTAGTAAGTTGATCCTTTTTTTCGAAGAAAATTTTAAAAAATGGTATTTTTCGGAAACTCGAGTTGTTGCATAGGCATTTTTTAAATACCGTAACTCGGAATTTCAAAAATTAATTTTTTTGGTTTTTTTTGCGATAAATAATCATTACATTAAATCGTTTAAACGCTAAAAATTATTATTTGAAATTCTGAGTTACGGTATTCAAAAAAATGCCTATGCGACAACTCGGGTTGGAAAACTTATTTGGGAAAAAAGAATGTTCAAATTTTTGTTTTTATCCAAATGGCTTCAAATTTTATACATAGCTATACAATTAAATTCTGAACAACTTATCCTTATAAAATTTTTCAATATTTTGACAAATAAGGGGACTTTTGGTCAACCGACTTAACAAAATTCAAATTTACTGCCAAATGACAAATGACTTTTAACAATTGCTAAGTTAACAACGGTTTAGAATGTTTAACAAAATGTCAGATTTTGACAGGTTGCCTACTAAAATCATTGACACTGACAATGACGTTTTGTTAAACATTCAAAACCGTTGTTAACTTTTAACAATTGCTAAGTCCATTGCTAAATTAAACAACGCGATCATCACTCGGCCGATACAGTAATTTTCTTTAGTGTCCCCCGCCCTCTTTATTTTTTGAACGGATAAATTCCAAATATTAAAACTTAAGGTAATGTAATTGATGCATGAATACTATATTTTGGAGTAAAATTGACAAATAAAAATTTCAAGATGGCTGCTGGGCGCCATCTTGGAAAAAAAATTAAATGAAGAGGGTGGTTTTGGGGCGCATCATTTTGAAGCTCCTGGCGAGTACTTTACAACCCTAGTCAACTTCATTACCTACTACAAAATGGTGTTACATTTAATAATTACCTGAATATATTAACATTTAACGTGATAATTCAAATAAATACGTTGAGTTCAGTTGAAAAGATACTGGAAATGGTTGCCTTGAACTTCTTGACACAAGAACAGTCGGTCTGAAATTTCACGCCGAACATTTTCAAACACAGTAACATCGATATTTCTACAAATATTTGTTGTTTTGTGTCGTATATCCAATACTGAAGCAAGCCTAGTTTCGTACACCATTTGCTTCAAATAGCCAGAGGTGTCAAATCTGACGAGTGAGCTGGCCATTCCACAGGTCCTCGACGGCCTTTCCAACAACCGGGAAAATTGTCATCTAAATAGTTCCGAACTTGTCTGGAGTAGTGTGGTGGAGCTCCATCTGGCTGGAATACAATATCCATATCAAATTCATTAGGATTCGCTTCGAGGATTTCGGTTATTAGAGGGCCAATAGTATTTTCCAGCATATTCAAATACGAGTAGTAGGTGAGTAGGTACCTATTTGAACGAAAATAGACTGGATCGCAGTGCTCTAACACTTTCAGCACCTTCAGGTTAGCATCTATGGTGGAAGCTTTTCACACCATAGTTCATACTCAGCTTTTACTGCAGAGAGTGACATTCTGTCATCGAAGTACGGTTCTAAATTCTCCAACTTATTTGTTTCATAAATATATAGGAAGCCTGGAAAAAGCACCTGGAAACTTGGAAGAATATCTTCATTTGAAATAAATCTGTCTGCTAAATTTTGAATCAAACATCAAGGCAAGGGATGAAGACGGCCACCTTGTAATAGTTTTCAACCGAAGTAATTTGTAGATTGACGCGCTTCGTCTGCTTTGTTGTAAGTCGTGAAACCTTCAAGTCAGTTTCGAACATTTCTTCTGAAAGTCTCGATGCCGAGTTAAAAATTGCGTTGAAGATTTTGTCTGCATCTTTTCGATGATTTCTTAGAGTCCTTAGAACCTCTTTCGCATGTTGCAAGGCCGATACCAAATCAAGAGACTTTTCTTGAAGAAGCAAAGACACGTTCTTCTAGCCCTTTTTAATATCTCTTTCTATATAGTATAATAATTGCGGAAATCCTTTGCGCGCGTAATTCAAAATATAGGAATTATTAAAATTGCGTCAGTGTATTAATATTTATTTTTTTATGAATAAAAATAATATGTCACAAGTTTTTAATAAATTTTTTCTCTGTTAGATACCCCCCCCATGGCTACGTGTCTGGGCATCACAATATGGTTTCGCAATATCCTCGCCCAAACGTTTATTTTTTCTGGATATTGAGTATGAGTTTCCCGTAAGACGTGACGATTAGTGTTATTCCAATAACGAAAATTTTGTCTATAATATAATATCATATTTGTTTTAGTGATATATTTTTTTCAACACGTACTTTTTGACGACAATGCACATTATTAAACAAATAGGTGTATATTTACATTTTTAACAACACAAAGAAGAAACTATTTATAATAATAATAAAACAGAAACTGAATGCTATAAAAATGCGATGTATATTTTATTAAGATTGCTGATGTTTTTTATGTCATTTATTTCATACCGTTAACAGCGCTGCAGAATGCTTACTGCTATAACCGCCCTATTTTTACACTTTATAGATGCATCTAGTAATTGGTGTTGGAGCAGGAGGCCATAACTTTGATGACCGCTCAGATGGTACGAAACCCTGGATCAATAACAAGCCCATTAGCCAGAAAAACTTTTACAAAGCACGATCACAGTGGCTACCAACATGGGGAGAAGGAGCTAAGTTAGATGTTGATTATGTCAAAGTTTGGGCTGTTTAGACTGTAGTTTAACTTTTTATATCCACTTTATACTTCTTTACACGGGAAATGTAAATACGAATATTCCTAATATTGCTATGCATGACAAGTTTTAGGTCAAGCCTTATAGTACAGGATCCCACTGCTCGATTCTGCAGGTATCTGTTTTTTTGATACAACCAATTTTAAATGAATGTTAAGGAAGTATGCAATGGATTAGGGATAGGTTGCTTATAAAAAATTAGCCCCAATTATCTGTAATTAATTTTAGTATGATTAATTCGCTAACATAACTTGCAACTATATGTTTTTTAATGCATTTTACGACATTTGAAAGATAATATTGTCACAAATTGAAAAAGAAATGGTTGCCAGCTTTCAGTCAGCCGCAGCGTAAGGGTTGCCAGCTGTAAACAGATATATCAGTGTTAATTTTTTACATTTACCTGTTTTGTTTTTTAATTTTTAATACAAAATTAAAGTTTTATATATACTAATTACAAAAATCCATGGTTGCCAGTTGAAAAATGGCCGCAAACAGAGGTTGCTATGAGTTCAATGAACGATTCTCACTCCAGGTAAGTGGAAGCACAAGAGAGAAGATGCACGCATTGTAATGTGCTGTAATCAAGAGTATAATGTTGTGTCGATGTAATTCTAGTATTTCTTTACTTATTTTTTATAAAACATAAATTTTAGAGCATGATGACTATTGTTTTTGCGTAAGAAAGACCTATATTTTCTTTTACTTGTATTTTTTACTTGAAAAGTTGTCTACAGAATCTTTAAAGAAAATCGATTTTTTTCATTAATTGCATCCAATGACGACTGGATAGTAATATTTCTCTTTTTATTTGGATTAAGATCTACTGTTTTTTATTATAAACTTATTAATATCATTATTGGGGCCGGATTTCAATCGGCTTATTCCCGGGTCATAGGTTTTTTTAATCTAACGTAAATTACTTGGGGATGCAAATTAAGGACTATATTTCATAACTAAATTAAAAATATGAAATAAAACGTGAAGTTTTTGCACAATTTATTTCATTACATTTTAGTATAACTAACGCTCAACTGTTAGTTTCGGTAAAAACCTTATTTCTTTTATATTTTAGAAAATTGTCTACAGTCTAAGAAAAGTTTTTTTCAATTCATCAATTTCATGGAAGTAAAAGATAAATTACTTTTTTTTAAGTCATTTATTTTTTATTTTGTAATTCTAAATGTAATGGGCAATTAATTTAGAAAGTATTTACTTCGGCACACCGAATAATTTGATACATGGAAATAAAGCATACGGATGGCATTTTGTTTCCATCAAACTATTCAATCCAATCCAAAATTCCTCCTTCTTAAAACTGATTACAACCAAAATGGAAGATTTTATGTTAATATACTTATTATTTTATACGATAAATTTAATTTTTCCTTAATTTAAAAATTATTTTTAATAAAAAACGCACAACAAGCGCTTCCCAAAAAATAATATTTTTATTTTTATAAATGTCAACATAATTGACTAGGTATTTTAGACAATTTTATGTTGGTACTCCAGGAACCCGCGCAACAATTGAATACGCTTAGTTCCTAAATTTAATCGCGGGTCCCTGGCGTACCAACATAAAACAGTCTTACACGGAAAAAAGAATATACTAAATTTAAGCATAATAATATTAGTATAAGGTTATCTTAGCTTTGTATATCTCCAAGACTATATTGTTTTAATTTGAGAATTTAAAATCTTCATTTAAATTTATTTAAATTAAATATACACATCGTTATTTGTAACATGAAAGATTTATTTTTATGCATGCAATTGAATCAAATTGTTACTATAAAGATTTATATTGAAGATATCAGTAGCTCAGCATAAGTCGAAAGTTTCTTTAGAAATAAATATATGATTTTGTTATATTGAAGATTCTACCGAATCTGAAAAGTTAATTCGGAAATGTAAGTATGTTTAAAATAAAAACACAACTTCTCAAAGCAAAATTACGCCTTATTTAAAATAAAATATCGTACTTTAAATCTGAGCCTACAATTTGTATTTCTAAGTATATGATATACTCAAATTAAATATTTAAATTTTGGATTTTATTATAGCAAATCTTTGGTATAAGTAGGTTTTGTTTTATTTAGTAATATTGTAATATTAAAATGAAAATATTAACTATTTAATTTAATAATTTTAACATGTTCGGTTTAATATGCTTACATTTTTAGAATTAAAATATGTACAGGGTGTAAAAAATTAGAGTGTATCCATGGGGATCTTGGAAACCATGGAATACGAAGTCGGTTAAATTAAGGCAAAGTTGCGCATTTACTTGCCCAACAAAATGCCGTTTAAAATGTGTCAGTTTTCCGAATAGTTCCAAAGATATACGGGAAAAACCAAAATTTTAAAAAATGTATTTCATTTTTTTCTAACCCTATTTATTAACCGATTTTAAAATTAATAGCACATTCACATAGCCACTTTGTTTCCGCTAAATATTAGTGTTTTTGGATTTGCCATTCAACGTTTCGTTTTCTGACGACCATCATCAACTTTTTTTTTTCTTGTGTACGCCATATAGGATCTCTTTCACTCTCATTACTTCTTGAGCTAAGTACCGAACCACAAATCTGCTATGCAAGTGTGATACATCGTTGAATAGGTCATTCAATAAGAAACTCAAAACTAAAAAAAAATCCAATATGGCGTCCACAAGAAAAAATAAAGTTGATGATGGTCGTCATAAAATTAAACGTTGAATGGCAAATCCAAAAACACTAATATTTGGTGTTATTAATTTTAAAATTGGTTAATAAATAAGGTTAGAAAAAAAGATAAATTTTTTAAAATTTTATTTTTTTCGTATATCTCTGGAACTATTCGGAAAAATTACACATTTTAAACGGCATTTTGTAGGGCAAGTGAATGCGCAACTTTACCTTAATTTAACCAACCTCATATCTTCTACGGTTTTTAAGATCCCCATGCATACACCCGAATTTGTTACACCCTGTATACTACGTTTAAAGAGAAGCTGCTGCACTAATAACTGAACACATTCTTTTTTAACGTGACCGGATTTTTTTTCCGTATTCAGCCAATTTTAGTAAAATAATGTTGTATATGACCTCAACACTGTTGACCTAAACAACGTTACTTTCATTAAAATTGGAAATACAAAAAATATACGGTTACTTTTTCAAAAATGATAAAAATCCATTATTACGTTTAGCTAACATTAATATAGGTATACAATTTTTTTAAAGTTTTTTCGCTATGTTAAAAAAGTCCGTTATAATTATAACAGGTTTCGCTGACAACTACAAAAAAACAACAGGTAAAAAATCTTAACGTTTATTAAAAAAATATCTTGCTGAAGCTTTTTAAAAATCTGTTAAATAACAAAATTTAATTTTCATTATAGAAGAATTAACTTTAAGTTCTACTTTCTTGGAAAAAGAAACAGTCTTGTTCTCAACTTCATAACGAAATAAAAATCAATTCAGCTATTTTTCTTTGAAGAGCCATTCGAGGCCCAACCAACGGGATTAGTTCTTTAAGAAGGCCTTTGGACAACTCTGGCAACTGGTCTTCCTCTATGACATTTTCTAAAAAATAAAATAAACATTCGAAATGCTAAAATTGAAATATTAAGCAACACATTTTTCTGTAATAAGTAAATAGGTGGGTATATCAGATTTCTATACCAACATACAGATAAATAAAAATAAAATATAAATAAAATGCATGTTAAAATTTAATTTAAAAGTAAATTAACTTCTATACTTATACAGGGGCGACAAACTGCAAGTACAAAGTGTTTCAAATATAATTAATTAAAAAAACTGTCTCTCAAATCGTATACTAGGTTTTACTAGGTACTCCTAAACATTTAACTAAAAAGGTAAAGATACTCAGGCTTATACAATATATAGAAAGCAAGATACATAATATGTATTATTATTATAAATTTTATTTGTATGAATTTTTTTCAACTAGGTGCAGTTTGGGGTACCTACAGGCTACAGGGAGTCAAAGTTTTAAAATAATATACTTAACTAAAAGCAGTTTGCTTAGAATAGCTTTAGTCAATTTCACTTACCCATATTCCTACCTGGCAAGTTTTAAAAAATGTAACGCGCGCCAATGCCTTTCAATTCCATTTAAGATTTTTTGAATAGTTAAATATGAAATTTTTATTTTAAAAATAATGTCTAAAATATACAATTTATTAGACATGTAGGTAGGTATATTTATATACTGTTAGGTATACTGAATTTTATCACACTCTGTACTCATATTCTGTAGCCTGTAACAATATTAATGGTTTATACAATGTACTTAGTAGTGTTTTTAATCAGTTAATATCTCACATTTTATATAAACATGTTATAAGTTTATTTAAATAAAAAATGCCTGTTTTGGTGACAATTGAGATCTATCGACCCTTGGTTTTTTTTGACAACAGTTTTACAAAACAATGGTGTAAATACTTACCTTTGAAGGCTTGGATAACACTATCACATCCCCAATGTTGTAAAATGTCTTCAACTCCCATTATTTAATCGTACAAACACCCAAAACAAAAACTCGGGCAACGAGACGAGAACAGTCCGATTAAATTTCGCTATACCCTTCATCTTGATCTAAAATCACACGAATGACCGGGCAAACCGAGCACCGCCAGTTTCCGGTGCCAATCGGGGTACATCGTAGGTAGACTTTCTAGAAATGAAAATTTCCGAATTTCAAAAATTTTATATTTAGATTATATTGCAAATATATTCTCAAATTGAGCAATCCAAATGTTTCAAATTGAACATACAGGACGCGTTCTTTAAATAATATGTCATTTTAATTGTAAATGACCAGTTTTTATTTTAAAAGTAACTGAAATTCAAAGTAAAATTATATGTTATTTTAAACTGAAGAACAAAGAAGTTCAAACCAAAATCATGAAAGTCTTAGCTTTAGACTGTATTTTTAAAGTGAAAATATATTCTGAGAATATGAAAAAATTTTATTAATCATTTTGAAATATTTCTTTTAAGGTGGCTTTCTTCAAATAAGAATCGGTAATCTCAATTTAAATAAATATAAATAAAAATATCTAAATACTCTATTTGATAATATGTTTTTTTCTGTGTAAATCTCTAGACAATTTTGTTGACATTTATAAAAGTAAAAATAATATTTTTGGAAAGTGCTTGTTTTGCTTTTTTTATTAAAAATATTTGTTAAATGAAGGTGAAATTAAATTTATCTTATAAAATAATAAGTGTATTTCGATAAAATCTTCCATTTTGGGTGTAATCAGGTTTAAGAAGGAGGAAGTTTAGGAAAATTTTGCTGGTTAGGTTCGAGTGGGGCGTTATAACTAAAAAACTATAACTTAGTTACATCGAAATCGAATTACATATTTATTTAGAAATCAAAAAATTAAAATTCAAACCATTAAAAAAATAAAATAATTTATTATATAATTTGAATTATCAATTAATCCGATTATTGAAATCATTCATAATTCAATAATTCGATTCTTAAAATAATCCGATTATGCCCATCACTAGTATACTATACGTAAACTGTCGTTATGGTATAATAAGGGTCACAGTTGCCATGTTTTTTCCTTGTTTACAGCACATAACAATGCGTGCATCTTCTCTCTTGCGCTTCCACTTACCTGGAGCGAGAATCGTTCATTGAAATCATGGCACCCTCTGTCTGCGGCCATTTTTTAACTGGCAACCATAGATTTTTGTAATTAGTATATATAAAACTTTAATTTTGTATTAAAATTAAAAAAAAAACAGGTAAGTGTAAACAATTAACACTGATATACCTGTTTACAGCTGGCAACCCTAATGCTGCGGCTGACTGAGAGCTGGCAACCATTTCTTTTTCAATTTGTGACATTATTATCTTTCAAATGTCGTAAAGTTTATTAAAAAACATATAGTTGCAAGTTATGTTAGCGAATTATTCATACTAAAATTAATTACAGATAATTGCGACCTTTTTTTTTATAGGCAACCCATCTGTAATCCATTGCATACTTCCTTAACATTCATTTAAAATTGGTTGTATCAAAAAAAAAACAGATACCTGCAGAATCTAGCAGTGGGATCTTAGACTATTAAGTGTTAAAAAACGACAGTTTTTGGATATACGATGTGGTAGGCATCAGTGGCGGCTCTAAGATTTTTAAAATATTTTATTTTATATGTGATACATAGGACCCACACCAAATATTATTGGCCTCAAGGAAAACACTTTGATAAAAAAAATATTTTGAAATTTGCAAAAAAAAATTTCAGCGCCCAAGAGAAAAATCTAAGTCTTAAAAGCAAATCCTCTGTTTGTATTTTACTTATGAATTTAATTAAATTTTATCGTAAAATCCCAAATTTTGCAAAAATGTACATATATTTGTATTTTTGTTAAAATTAGGGCCATCTGAAATATTCACATATATACCTCAAGTCCAAAAATTATGTCAATGACGCATAGCTCGCCTTTAGAGTGCCTCGGGTTGTGCGGCGTCAGGGGAATCAATTCCAGAGGCGTGTGCATTTCAGAAAATAAATTATAAAATTTCGTCCAATCATGAAAATATTTTTTACAAGCAAAAGTTTTTTTCTCACGTTTTCATCAACCCTTTAAATTAATAAGGAGCCTATATTATTTTGTTTATTATTCGGATTAATGTAAATTGTACATTTTTTTGCTAAATTATTTACACCTCCTATTTTGAGGTCATAGAACACAAATTTGAGTTTTTTTGGCGATTTCTCATTTTGTTTCCAAAAAATAATACATTTTTTACTTTCATTATACCTTCTCCAATGTAATTTTACTACATGAAAATAAAAAAAATTCAGTTTTAACATAAATTAAAAAAGACGTAAAAAGAAAACGATAGACAATTAAGGTTACACCGACTTGCCAATTAACCACCGATCTTACAAATTCAATATTAAATACGATATTTGCACGCATTGCTTCATCAAAAATATCCACTATATAAGGAACACGAAAGCCCTGAAATTATCAGCTTGTACTCGTAGAATCCAATAACTATTTCGGGTCTTTCGAGTTCCATATTTAGTGGATAATTTTGATCAAAGATTGCGGGCCGAGCGAAGCAAGATCTGCATACCTTATAACAATGTTATAAATCTTATAAAGAAAACAACTTGGCAACAGGTCAACATTTTTAGAATTTCGAGTTGAATTCGGACTTAAACCTTTTATTTAATTTTTATTGAAAATTAAGGTTTTTTTCCGTACTTTTTGAGGGATTTTTTTAAATATTAAAATAGTATGAATTTTTTTACTATGTTTTCGTGCAAATGACAGAATTTAAAGGAATATGTCGTAAAATATAATTAAACAATTTAATTATTATTCTCTTGAAATACTATAAGAGGCGGCCAAAAAAACAACCTCTGATTCATGTTTAACAATCGGAATGCAAAAAATAGCGAAAAATCGCATTTTCCAATTATCCGAATATTTACTAATATTGTTTATTTGCCTTTTAAAACTCTAAATACCGTACGCGAAAAAACTTTTGTTAAAGTTGCACATATCTCTGCAGCATCCAAAGTGGTTACTTCAGGATTTTGTTCCCGAATCACATGGTAAACATTTTTAACCATTATTCGTTTTTTTAACGTTAACTGATTTTTTTTTGTAGACGAATTACTAGTTAAAGGTTGGTTAATATTGATAGTTTACTAAATTAAAAGCATTTAACAACAATAAATCTTTCTATACAATTGCATAAACTAAATAAGATAAAGTATAATAAAATTGGCACAAAACAATATCTATATACTACGAAAACTAGAAATTTACAATATTTAGAAAATACCCTGTATATCAATTAAAATTTAAACTTACAAAATCTGTCCATAATCAATAATAACTAAATAAAATCATCGAACAGCACAAAAACCCTGTCGATACGCTTATTTTCGAGATTGTTCAAGTTGTAAACTAAGGGATGTGTGTTGCCACATTTATTGTCTTCTCGATAACAATGATTTTAATACATATTGGCGTGCTATTTTAAATGCGATCGCTGGCTGGTAACTTATTCTCGTGAATTATGACAACGTGGCGATGAAACGTTTGGCCGGTTCACTATTATTTGAGCGGAAAAGTATATCATAGGCTTAAAAATCATTTACTAGTGTTAGATTTTTATTCACCCGCTTCGTCGGTTGGGTGGCCGGTATTAAATGAGTCACTGACAGAAGTTTTGGACTTTAGGTAGTCGAGGCAGTAAAGCACTCAAAAAAATCTTCCAAAAGCCGTCTTAAAAAAAATGCATTTTTTGAATGCATTTTTGGCTGCAGCAATGCAATTTGAGGTTTCTATAAGTCACAAAGTAGGTATATTTTTTACAAAAAAATTTTGGAAGCAAATGCAAAACATCGCATTTCCATCCGTCTTAGTGCAAAAAATACCGAACTTTTGGCCTTTTTGGTGCTTCATTGCCTCGACTAATAAGAAAAGAGTTTGGTGAAAAAATTCAACGGCTACGGTTTTTAAAAAAACACAGACAATTTTGTGAAATTTGGGATTTGACGATAAAAGTTGATCAAATTTACGGATAAAATACAATTATAGGATTTGTTTCTGAAACTTAGATATTTATCTGGGGCGCTGCAAGAAAATCAACTTTTTTTGCAAATTCCAAAATTATTTTTTTTGGTACAGTGTTCCTCTTGAGATCATTGGCATCTGGTTGGTATGCGTCCCAGATCTTGCTTTGATATAAAAAATCTCCGAGCTGATGAAACTTCATGCCAAATTTTGTTTAAATCGGTGTGATGGGTCTTGCACAATAATTTTGCAAATGTGTTTTGTTTGAAAAATTGGACAATTTTTTAATTGGATAGAGTCCAGATTGTAAAACTTAAGTATTTTTTTCACGTAAATTAAAAATATCAAGTTATAATAAGCTGTTTAATATCATATAACATAAAAAAAAACATCGCAAAAAATGATTTAAGAAAATTGCGATTATTTATTTTTATTTTTAAAACAGTAAAACAAATTAACAAAAAAAAATTACGAGCTAATTAAATCTAAGAAAATTATTTTGGACGGAACCGTTATGATTAATGGTTATATTTATTGCACAATTCGTATTATTGTTGAAGCTCAATCCCTTTTGTATTTCTTTTTGTTGAACTAAAGATGTTGAAGCGGAGTGTTCGTGTATGTTTTGGTTCTCTTGATTGACTGTTACAGATTTTGTAGTTTCCAAGTTACAAGGCCTAAACAACTTTTGGGTAACTTCAATTTTTCTTTGTATGGACTCCTCTTTATATCCTTCTGCTAAATTGGAAGAAAGTCATCCTCCGTGTTTTTCAAAGTGAGCAAATCACCGCCGCTTTCTACCAACATGGTAGCCGAAGAACGCCTTAGCCCATGTCCGGTATATTCTTCGTGATTTTTAAGTTTTAAGTATTTTGCAACAAGTTTTGATATACCACAGATAGTATGGCACCCAACATGTTGAGCGTAACATCTTTGGTTTCGGTATGCAACAAATAATCTTCTACTCTCCATATTTTTAGGGCGGAGATCTGCGTATTTACGGTAAAGTGTACAGGGATTGAATTTGCAATTTTCATTGGTAATGGTTAAACTTCTTGATCTGTGAGTTTTTCCATCTTGTAAGAACACGACAAGGAAATGCCCATTATCTTCCACATCGTCTAAACTCAAAGGTATTAAATCATCTCTGCGGCATGCGCCGAAGATGCCAAACACTTAAATTACTTTTGCTACTTTGGTACATATCCTACAGCTTGTCGTTTCAAAAAAGTGATAGTTTTTGGATATTGGTTGTGAGTATTTTTTTTTATTGCCAAACAACTCTTTAACATGGAGAATCGACTCCATAAGGTGGATGCCTTCATAGATTGGGCTTTTTCAGAAAAATAAACTAAGAGAATATCGTCACTCACAGTTTTGATTCTTTTCTGCCATTTGGTAAAAATGTGATATTCATGTTCATATCTCAACCTGGATTTCACTTGTTATAAATCTGCACTCACTTCTGCCGCTTGTTGTAATATAATATCGGGAATATCCGGATTTTCTTCCAAATCTAAATTCATTTTTTGAAAATGGCATAAATTTCACTGACAGAAAATAAAATATGTCATTAATAAATAAATCGTTGTTACGAACAGTTTCCATGGATGGATTTTTGTATAAGCGCACGGAAAGAGGCATCGGGAAAAAAATTCCGTGCGCTGTTCTGAAAATGTCATATTTATTGTATTTTATACACAGTTGAAAATGTAGTATTTTCGGGTAAGTATAATAAAAATAGGTTTTTTTAAGGGAAATTGGATTGCAAGATCATTGTGCAGAAATTTTCAAACAGATCTTAACAAACATTTTTTTTAGTCGAAGGTAAATATCTTCCAGAAATCTAAAGGGTCCATAAGAGTATGTAAAAACCACGTTTTTTATTTTTTTTTCTTTTGTTACAATTTTGTAAAAAGTGTAATATATTTTGTAGTTTCTAACCAATTTTGTGAAATTGCCGCGCACGTCATGTTCGTTATCGTGCTTCGAGAAATTGATTATTTTACATACATTTTTCCAAAGGGTTTCCAGCAAAACATGCCTTCCAACTCGTTCCTCCAACCAATCATCAATAAAGTTTGCTCCATTTTTGAAATATGTAATAAAATAATAACAACCACTGATAATGTAAGGGATAATATATTGTCAACAAATTATTTTAAATATTAATTTCTGCACTTAGGCGTTAATTTAAATTTACTTTTTTATACTGTGCCGAGTAGAATAGTCGTTGGAGACACATTACCTTTATGGTAAATGATTTATGTTTTAGTTTTAGGTACTTATTTTATTTTTACATACTTAAGATTTAGTTGTGTTTTGTTTGTAACAGATTTGCCAGGTTTAGCAAATGTGATATTACTTTTTTTGGAAGTTTTACAGACTGATATTCCACTACTACTAAGATTATAATATTTGTAACGTTTATTTCTACAAAAATAATTGTTTGTCAATAAATCCGAATATATTATATATAATAATAAAAGACGAATATCTTATATAATAAATGTTTATTTCATTTATATTTTTTTTAAAATAATGTTATTTTTATTTTGGTTAAAATTTTTATATGTTATATACTGATATTCCACTACTACTAAGATTATAATATTTGTAACGTTTATTTCTACAACAATAATTGTTTGTCAATAAATCCAAATATATTATATATAATAATAAAAGACGAATATCTTATATAATAAATGTTTATTTCATTTATATTTTTTTTTAAATAATGTTATTTTTATTTTGGTTAAAATTTTTATATGTTTGCAAATTACAGAGCTCTTGCTTTCAAAAAACGATCAGTTAACAGACTAAGAATAAGGAGAAATTTAAAGAAATAAATATCCAATTAAAATGGCCATGTTTTGAAAGATGTAATAAATAAATAAATGATACACATGAGGTATAGAGTTTGAAAACACCCTATACCGAGTGCTGCGTCGCCAAGCGAAACAGGAAATCCCATGTAAATTTTAAGAGGGTTAATTATTGGCTCCCCTCTACATTTTACAGAAAAAATGTAAAATAACTTTTTGAAGAGACCAATCTGACAAACCCTCGTGCCAAGTTTCAAAAATTTTTAATAAGCGAATCTTGAATTGTTAAATTAAATGTAATTACAAAATTACCAAATTTTCGGTTCAGGTAAAACCAAACAGGCACCAGCCACCAGCAAACAATATGTTATAAGGCTTTATTAAATCTGACGTACGGCCGTATTTTTTTTCGTTTCATCAATCTCACCACCATTACATTCAAAGTACACGTTAACATTTTTTTTTATCAAACCTTTTATTTAATGTAACAATAGGCGTTTTTCATGATTTTTTTTTATTAGCTTATTGCAAAGCCACATGAAAATAAAGGCCAAAATATTTTTCCCGATTTTTGGCCTCCGGGAAAAGCCTTAAAAATCAATTTTAAGTTTGAATTTTGTAGGTCCGTGACGTCACGGCCCTAAATTTTCTATTGGTGGAATTTCTGCTTTGTTGTCAGCTTTTTGTTATTCGATACGCCTGTCATCAAATATCGATATGCGCAACATCTACAAAGTTGGCGTTTCCTGTCAATTGTCATATTGTCAATGTCAACCTGTATAACCTGTAATTGGTTGGAAAAAAGGGCGTTGGGCACCACTTGTAAATTGTTATAAAAAGCCCATGTTCCACTAAGCTATATGAAACTCATCTCGGGTGAGGTTGTTGAAATGATAGCTTGGTTTGACTTTGAAACTTAAATTTTTTTTTATGGGCGCCAGAAATCCCAAGGCACTATATAATTTAATGCGACAAATTAGGTAATTAACAAGTTATGAATTTAGCTTTAAAACTATCTTTTAAAGAGACTTTAAAATGCCTTGAAATTGCAAAGAAAGGGAGATAGAAAGATATTATAAATTACAAATAATTTATTAAAATTATAATTGTGTTCACAATATTTTAGTTCTTAAAAGTGCATCAATATTTTGATTGAAATTTGATATTATTAGACATTTTTACATATTTGAAACATCTTCAGAATGGCATAATGTGTTATTTGGATGTGTCACCTTTTCTCAACTATGCTTTCTGTGTATGTATTGACTAGAGGATACTTCCCAGTGCAAGGCAGCTCTGTCCTGATGATGAAAGTTGTCTCCTGAGGTTAGAAGGATGCAGGGAACCTATGCCTGGAGTTCCTCGGATTGGCCTTTGTTGATTTGAAAGCTGTTGACTAGGTGTTATATCTCTTAGGTTCTTGACAGCCTGAGAGTTTCTTCCGCCATTGGATTTTGTTTTACATGAAAAAGGATAAATGTCAATTTCTAGTATAAAATTAGAATAAAAATAAGATATCCCAAGAACACTGGTAATAGTACACCAATCTCCTTGTTTTACAGATATGAAATAAGTTTATATCGGTAATAAAGTTACAGAAAATATATTATTAAGCTGAACGACAAATTATTTTATCTTAGTTAAGTAATGAACGGTTAAAAAAAAATAATAAAAATTATCGAGAATCTCCTGTATTCTTCTCCTTATTCCAGGTAGAAGTAACCCAAATTCGGAAATAATATTCCAAATTATTTAATTTCTTATAACTAATAAAATTTGATTTATATCGTCAGAGGCAATTTACTAAAAATAGATATGAATTTACATTAAACAAAAAAACAACTTAAAATAATTAAATAGCTGACGATAGATCTCTCCCTGCCTAACCCCCTATGATTTAAGCTGTCTGATACTTGCTAATTCATAATTTACACGAGTTGAAGATAAAATAAAGAAATTTAGATAAATTCAGTAGAAGTGGAGAAATGCTCGGTACCGTTACACAAATCAAGATATGGTAAGTTTTCCTCAAACGAGATTTAATTTATTAAAAATAAAAATAGACATAAAAAATATCGAAAATTTAATAGGAAAATGGAAAACTTACCATACTGTACTTAACTTGTTGATGCACTAGGCATGTCTCCTCAAAACTGCTTCAAATTTAACTTTCATCCAGGACTCGTTTTTTTGTTTATCTGGTCTCTCTTTGGTTAGATTTCTCTAATTTACTCCTTTCCTAAAATCATAATTGATCGGCAGAAACTGATTTTTAAATAGATGATTCGTGTGATATTCTTTGCAATATTTTAGTGAGTTTATCTTTGACGAAATTGGTAAATTTTCATAAAATTTAGATCAGTTCCCAAAAATATTTATTGTAATAGAAAGATAGAAGTTTGTTTGTTCTATTCTAATTATAAAATTGTTAAAAAGTTGCACGATGAGTTGGATTAAACGAGAATTTACCCAGAAAGGTTAAGCTGTTAAAACGTGTTTTGAGGTTATTTTCTTTCAAAGGTATTCTAAAAACAATACAAACCCTGGAATCACAATTTGTAATTCATAATAATTTAGAATAATCTAAAATCAAGTAACATTTACATAAAACGAAATAAGTTTTATAAATGAATATCAAATAGTAATAGCAAAAATCAGACAACTTACCAAGTTGGGAAACAGGAACGAGATGATCCCTTTATTATTTATTAGTACCCAAGTAAGCTATCATATCCCCCACCATATTCTTATATAGCTTGTATTATATTTCTTCCTAATATTTTCACAGGCGCATGCACCAAAATATATTATAAATATCCCAACTTATTAATTAATAATTAGTAGTTAGGATTACAAGAAAAACCTCTAACGAAATATATTTCTTATATTTCGTTACAAACCTGTAACCTCTAATATTTATTAATAATTTCTAATTTGTAAATAGTGTGTGTTCTTTCCAAATATTCCAATTTATTACTATAGTTATTATTATCGCCAAACTTTCCTTGATATGAACCCTTTTTACGAGTAAATTTCCGTTATTTTATTCAAAATGAAAAAAAGGGTATTGTTATTATTTGCGAAACCAGAAGCCGGCCGAGTTTAGGATCTTCAAAAATATTCTTTTCTATTCCAAAACAAGACGATAGGAGAAAAGCCTGGTGTGCTGCTGTAGGTATTGAGAAAATGCCCAAAGGACATGCCTATTATTGTTGTGAAAACCATTTTGATGTAAGTTTTAAGTTTTATTCCAATTGAAACTATTTAGGTAGTCTGGCTGTGTTTTAGTGTAAAGTCTAAAAAGCATTTCGCATTTTAGCATTTCGTTAAAATCGATACGATTGTCGATATCGATAGTTCCTAAACAGACTTGGCATCCATGTTGAATTTGATTGGTTAGGGGAGTGGCGGGCTATTTAAATTACAATGATAATTAAACCTTAAATAGAAAAGTCAGGGGTTTGTATTTTTCCGTGTTATTTAGCAGGTTTTGAATTGTGTTTCTACTTTTAATATTTACACACAACATTATCAATATCAATTGAGTGAAAATACCCTATTTAGTTTAACTAATAACAATTATTACCATCGATCATTAAAAAATAATTTTATCATACTAGAGTTTAATTAAACCAATAGCAGTATCTGAAATATTTTCAATTTATTTTTTCATCAAGCCAATCTTTTCCATTTCAACCATTAAACGAATTGTCAGTAAATTCGAGTCCAAAGCCATCGCAATAAATAATTGTAAATGTTTAACCCAGAAGATCGAAAATAGATCCGAAAAAAAAACTGAACTCTTAATATTTTACTAGGTGTGGAAAAATAAAACGAAATAAAATACACTATTTTAAAAATAATGTAAAATTTTATAAAAACATAAATTAGTTAAATGTACAAACAACCCCCCATTAACAGCTAAACAATATCCCAACCGCTCATAAAATTTATTTCTAACGTTGCTAAGTTGATATTGCGAAATTTAATTACATTCTAACGAAATAGCGTTTTGTAGCTGGTTTGGATTCTCAAATTTCACTTTTTTATAAATGAAACTTTTTAAGTGACCCCACAGAAGGAAGTCATTTGGTGAAAGATCAGGTGACCTGGCTGGCCAAAGTATCCGGTACCGTGGACCAATAATATTGCCGTTAAAAGCATTTTCCAGGTACTCTCTAATCATAAGGGAATTATGGGCGGGGGGCAACCATCTATTTGGTACCAGATCATTTGATCTTCCCGAACAACTTCTTTCAAGGCGGATCCAATTTGATTTTGAAATAAGTCCAAATGGCTTTCTGCTGTCAGGTTATATTCCATAAAAAAGGGTCCAATGATATGGTGTCCCACGAATACATTTGTTTTTTGGGGATATTGTGTCCGAGTATGAACAAAGCGATGTTTATTTTCTTGGCTCCAATACCGGCAATTCTGAACATTTGGTTCATTTTTGAGGGTGATCGTACATTTATCGGTTAAACAAATATTACTTAAAAAACTCCTATCGCTATTTGCTCTTTCCATCATTTCAAAACAAAATGCCATTCTTCGCTCTTCATCTCCTTCCTGCAGCTCTTGATGTATTTTGAATTTGTACAAATAATATCTGTGTTTTTTCAAAGTGCGCAATACCGTTGTATGATATTTATT
The DNA here is from genome assembly GCA_019359885.1 of Listronotus oregonensis. NCBI lineage: Eukaryota > Metazoa > Arthropoda > Insecta > Coleoptera > Curculionidae > Listronotus > Listronotus oregonensis. Next base: position 191,931 of record JAHBCN010000232.1, read on the forward strand.
TACCTCTTGCCCAAGAACCCTCGTACAAACCATTTTGTTTTCCTCCACAGTCAGTAGAATATTAGGATCTCTGTTCTCTCTTTCTTTGGCTCTATGTTCGATATCCTGAGTTGAACATTTACAATTATTTATTACGGTACCTTTGGACTCGAACTTACTGACAATAAATTTAATAGTTGAAATGGATGGAATGGGCTTGGTGGGGAAATAAACTAAAAACACTTCAGATACTGCTCTAAAACTGTTTCCGCATAATGCCACTTAATTATGGATACTTTTTCGTCGATTGAATAATTTTTTTTTTCAAACACCGACTGTCACTGATTTATTTACACTTTTCCTCAGGTCAGGGACAATTTTGATTTTACTGGTGCCTGTTTAGTTTTCCTGAACCTAAAACTGGGTAATTTTGCAATTACATTTAATTGGATAATTCAAGATTCGCTTAATAAAATTTTTTGAAACTTGACACGAGGGCTTGTCAGATTGGTCTCTTCAAAATTTAAAAATTATTTTGATGTATTTTTATTCCAATGGTAAAAAACAACATTAAAACAGTTAATTAAAATTATGGCGATGTAACAGGAGTTCATAGAGGTTTAAAAATATACTTTAAGATCAATTTAAATACAAAACAAAAACATTCAAAAAGTGACACTTTGACCTGTTTTAAATTTTTAACAGACAAGCGATGGTTTTTTTATGTTCAGAATAATTTTAAAATAGGTTGATTTAATAAATTTTAAAAAAATTTTAATAGAAACTTAGGCAAATAATTTTTAATTCTATATATATATATATATATATATATATATATATATATATATATATATATATATATATATATATATATACAAGGGTGCCACAGATTCAGAGTGAATTTAAAAAAATAAATTTGATGATGGTCTAACGAAAACGAAACGTCGTACGGAAAATCTCTCAACGCTGTTTTGTAGAGCTTAAGAAGTAGCCATGAAAGTGTCTTTTTTTTTCATATCTCTTTAAATAACGTCAGAAAAAAATAAAAACGAAATCAGCAAATTTCGGTTTTTTCCGGATACCTCCGGAAGTACTCGGAATTTTACAACTTTCTAATCGGCATGTTGTTAGGCACCTAAATGCGCAACTTTGCCATAATTTAACCGACTTCGTATCTCTTACGGTTTCCGAGATCCCCATGCATGCACTCGAATCTGTGGCACCCTGTATATATATATATATATATATATATATATTATATATATATATATATATAATATATATATATATATATATATATATATATATATATATATATATATATATATATATATATATATATATATATATATATATACAGTGTGAGGATTTTAAAGTGTTACAATGCGATATCTCTAAAAATGTGTTGCACGATTTTAACAAAAGTTGGTATGGGTAACAAGTAGCAAGGGGGACATACTCTGACGTAGTACTTAAAATTTTACCCCCTCCAGTTTTTGACGGGTAGGGGGTAATTTCAAATTTTAAATGGAAAGGTGTAGTTTTTTCTATGAAATTTTAATCAGCATAAAAAATACATAAGTGTACAAAAAATTACTTTATTTGTTTACGGGTTGCATACTTATCAATAATCAACTTTTATTTTAAAAATTTTAGTTTATTCTTCGTCAAAAAAAATTATGTATGTAAGCAGAAAATTGTTGCATTTGGTAGTTACTTAGGTAACGACCTACTCTGTCAAGTAGTGACATTTGTGTCAAAAATATCTCTAGTTTTCTCTTCAGATCTCTTCAGATATGGAGCAAAACTACGACATTGAGTATTGTTATTGATTTTGGGTGAAGTAGGAAGAATTACCGGGAAGCTGCACAATTGTGGGCTGTCAGGTTTCATGCTATTCCTAAGTCCCCCCATGGCATTTAAGAGGCTGGAAAGGCTCGCAATACTGGAAACCTTCGTGCCAAAAAGAATTCGGCGACGAACTAAAACCAGTGAAGACATGGCCGTTGGAATTTTGGGCGCCATTAATTTAAATCCCCACTTGTTCCAGAGAACTTGCTCCAAGATTCGGGAATGTGTCAAAAATCAGTACTAACTATTTTACATTCCCTACAATTTTCACCCTTATCACGTTAGTCTTCACCAAGAACTGTACGGGAGGATTTTCAAAACCCAGTAACATTTTGTACCTGGTTAAGGATGAAGATTCAAGAAAATCATGCTTTTTTAACACAAGTGATTTTTTCTGATGAGGCTACGTTTACTAATTGTGGTCAGGTAACTATTTATTTGCCACTAGGATATTTTTGCATTTGGTATTGCAATTGCATTTTTCTCTTTTAATTTAAGGTCAATAGACACAATATGCACTATTGGGCATGAAAATCCACACTGGATTAGGATGGGCCTCAGCATCCTTGGTCAGTGAATACCTGGTGTGGTATTGTTGCAGACAAAGTAATTGGCCCACATTTTTTTGATCCCACTAAAAAGGGGAAATGCAATAACTTTTTAAATAACAATTTCGCAGCTTCTAAAAAAAACAATGGAATTAGGCAAAGAAGGTGGTTTCAGCAAGATGGTGCTCCACCACACTTTGCGGGCAAGTACGAGATTCTCTGAATTACATATTTGGAGATAGGTGGATTGGGCGAGGTGGTCCTGTAAATTGGCCTGCTAGATCTCCTGATCTGACCCCCTTAGATTTCTTTCTATGGGGTTTATAAAACAAAAAGTTATGGCTAAGCACCAACCACACCAGAAAACATGAAAAACCGTATTCGACAAGCTTGTACATTAGTAACTGCCGACATGTTAAATCGTGTGCGCAACTCCTGTCAAAAAAGAATTTTGAAATGTTTAGAAGTCAACGGAAGGCCACTTTCAACACCTTTTTTGAAGCATAACCACGTTAATTTTAAATATTCTAATTAATTTATTGTTTCGTTTATTATTTCCTTAAAAATTCGTTACTAGGCAACCCAAAGCAAATGAAGTAATTTTTTGTACACTTATGTAGTTTTTTATGCTGATTAAAATTTCATAGAAAAACTAAAACCTTTCCATTTAAAATTTGAAGTTCCCCCCAAAACCCGTAAAAACTGGGGGGGGTAAAATTTAAGTACTACCGTCAGAGAGGGGTCCCCCTTGCTCCCTTGTTACCCATACCAACTTTTGTTAAAACCCAACACATTTTAGAGATATCGATTGTAACACTTTAAAATCTCATTATATATATATATATATATATATATATATATATATATATATATATATATATATATATATATATATATATATATATATATATATATATATATATATATATATATATATATATATATATATATATATATATATATATATATATATAATGTATTTTTACAAAAATAAATTATTTAAATGCCTGTTGTTTTGGAAACTGTCCATAGAAACATAATATATTTACAAACGCCAATTATTTAAAAAAAAATAGTAACAAAAATGTTATACGATAAAATAAAAAATAGTTAAACAAATGTGTGATGGAAGACGGGGCGTGGGGAGCCTGATTTTATGTAAGAGGGGTGAAGCATTATTTCCTAAGAACGAGAAAAAACGAAATAGCCAAAATTTAGTAGTCAAAGCGGGTGAAGTCGCGTTAGAAAAGGTAGTATAGTCTGTCTTAAAGTATACCGTGTTAGCTCTTGCCTTCATTTATGGATTATACCTGCCGACAGCAATAAAACTGCGGATCGGTAGGTATTAAAGGACAGAACATTAGGGACGGACTTTAATAATATAAAGATTTATAATTTATTCCTTATTTAGGTAAGTATAATCTTAAAATTACGTTAAGAAATTAAATATATGCAAAGTTTTAATAAGTTTATAACTGCATTATCTATACATAATTACATTTTTAATTTAAATATCTAAACCTAATTCTGTTTCACTATCAGAGTCATCATTAAGATTAATTACAATAGGATTTATGTTGTTTTGGATAGAAATGTAAGTGTCCTCAATTTTTATAATGTGCTTTAGTGAATTTTTCCAGCTCTCAACTGGTATGTTAGTAATTACATTTTTTATCAAATTTATAACACTGGGACTTAAAGTAGGTGTAACATTTTCTGCTCTGATCTTTGATTTTACTTGGTTCCACAAATGCTCTATGGGGTTAAACATACAGTGATACGGAGGAAGCCGTAAGACAGTATGCCCAGCCTGTTCAGCCAAACTATCACATACATATTGTTTTTCAATTGCATTTGAATTTAGGACTTCCAAAAGATGCGTTTTTTTGTAACTAAATTTAAAATAAATATCATTTTTTAACAAATATGCCTGGATTTTAGTTTTTGAACTTGATGAAGCTGGTGCTTTGTGTAGCAGACGGCTGTGGTAGCTTGCGTTATCCATGACAATAACACTGTTGCTTGGAATATTTTTTAAAAGATAATTTTGAAACCAGTTTTCAAAAAGTTCTGCACTTGTATCCCCATGATAGTCCAAGCTAGAATCCTTAATATTCTTTGCAGACAACAGCAAGATGTTTGGGACAAATCCGTCTTCTAAACCAGCGTGTATTATGGTAATGTGTTTTCCTTTATTTGAAGGTGCTTTCGTCTGACAATTTTGATTGGAATCAACTCATCCTTTGGATACTGTGTCGTCGTGTATCGAACCAGGTTTCATCAAGGTAAATTATGGATCTGTTTTCTAACCTATATCTTTTAAATTCTTGAAGGTAATTAAATCTCCAAGTGCGTATTCTGTGCGATCTCATTACTACTTGTCTTTTTTCTATTTTGCGGTATTTAAATCCCATTTTACAAACAACTCTATGGAGGGTGGCACGGCTAATATTTATATTGGTTTCGTCTTCTTCTAGCTTCTTTTTCAGTTTATCCAAGGTAGGAATAACTCCGCTTTTATAAAGACAATATATTTTCCTTTTTGATCACTATTGTCAATACGGTGAGATTGAAAATCACTACGTTTTTTTCTTTTGTTCAATTCTTCACTAATAATAATATCCCTTATCGATGATATTGGAGTTTTTGTAAGTAGACAGGTTTCTTTTAAAGCTTCTTGTTTAATTAGATCTCTACTGATTAAAGTTTTATACACATTTTTCACAACCTGTTTTGACATTAATGACAAATGATTTCGACGCAACATAGTTATATTTTCGTAAAACAACTTTTTCAAAACGCACAGTAAAAACGGTTATTCAACAATGCCACTAAAGTACTAGCCAAATTGTTTATATGCCTAATGGTTAATACTCAAGAAATACCTGGCCCATCCCTGCCCTTAATGAACAAATGGGTTTACCCAATAACAATAGGTAATAAAATCGTTTAATGTTTATTGGGGTATGGTCCGTCAAAAGCCTAACGATACTTTGAGACAGACTATACCCGATATAATTTTTATTATAAAAATTTTTTATATTGTATTTTTAAATAAAATAATAGCCTTGATCACGTATATTAGATAAGGAACATAAGTAGTACTTGTAGCAGCAACCATCAGTGTTAAATAGTAATTTACATGCATTATTACGGCTTATCAAAATTACTTTAAAAAACAGTTAATTAAATGAAATCAAAACCGAATTTGCCAGTATGGATAAATTTGTAGTACACTTAAAATTGTTTAATAAAAAACTTGCTATTTCATTTAAGTAAACAAGATGAAAAAAATATTTGTTATGGTGGTGTGTACCTATGGATGTATATTTGGACATAGATTAAGAGAATTAAGTCCCACAATTGCACAAGGAAATTTTATAAAAAAAAGGTTCTTTTTACCTGGCAAATTGTTATTTAAAGACGAATTTGAACGTTTTGATTTAAATAAATGGACTCATGATGGAAATAGTGAGGCGGTAAGCAAATATTAGTAACCCTTAAAAACTTACAGGGTCTTTGATTACATTTACGTTGCTTCTGAGGCCTTTAATTTTGAAGACAAAAAAAGGTTTTATATAAAAATTGTAGGATTTTTTCCATTTTATCTTTTGAAATTATCAGTAAAAAAATATCGCAATAAAAGAATGGAAAAATATAAGCAACTTTAACTTTTTTAAATGGAACACCCTGTATATTATGCGCTACAACGAAAGATCTTTTTCTTCTGATTTCAATAATATATATATTGATGATATTTGGATGAACCATTTTTGAGATATTTTAGGTTAAATTATTAATAAATTACTAAAAAGTTTCATATTAGTATCAAGAAAGCCATGGAAATAAGAAAATTGTTATGTTGCTGAATTTGTTGAGGGTTTTCTCTGGACCAATAATTTTAATTTTTGTGATTAACATTCCTGTTAAAGTGAAGGAATACTTGTCGGTGAATGGAATTTTATTTAAAAACTTTGGATCCTGCTGCATAAACCTAGCTATTTCCAATGCATACTTAGGTCGGTCCTGCATGTTTTAATTGTTCAGGAAGATTCTGAACGGACATAAATTTATAAGGATTAAATTTGTAACATTGTCAGGTTAAATAAATTTTATAATCTGTTTTATTAAGTTCAGATGCCGCATCCGAGATTGATATATCAGGATTTTCTAAAATTATTAAAAGTAGTTAGTGCGAGTCCAAAATAAAAAGTATAATAATTATCCTGAAAAAACGAGAATATACAAAACTTTGTTTTTATTTCGTGCTGCAGTCCTTTTCTTCATTTTAAATAGTGATAAGCGAGACCGGTCTTGGTCTTGCGGTCTTGGTCTTGGTCTTGCAGCAAGACCAAGACCAAGACCAAGAACAAGACCGCCCTAGCGTTTGCAAGACCAAGACCAAGACCGAAGTTTGCAAGACCAATACCAAGACCAAGACCGAGGTATGCAAGACTACGCAAGACCAAGACCGATCTGCAAGACTCTTGCACTTCTGCGACTTTTTTTTTTGATATTACAATATTTAATTTTTATATTCAATATACAAAGGTATTTTATACAGACATGACAAAAATATGTCAAGGACTGCCAAAAGAGGCGATAATTCAATAAGTAAGAGTTTCTTTAATAAATTAAATCGATCACTTTGTTCTTTTAGTTTTATAGTTCTCTAACATAACGAGTTAATTTGGTCCGACAAAGCTTGACATCTCCGAAATCGTGTACGACAGAGAAAAACTAGGGGTACAAAAGGTATAGAAGCTAAAAATTACTTTCATATTTCTAATGTTTTTTTTAAATTAGCTATCTAGTGATGCAACTTACAGGGTGGATCAAAAATCTCCAAAATCCAGAAATACATGATTTTTGTTCCACACTGTAAGAAAAAGCACCATTAGATTGCTTCTTAAAATTAAGATATAAATGTGAAAGTAATGCATTAATAAAAAATATATTTGCCATGTGATGAAGAAATACTTTTTATATAAATGGACTGTAAAAATTACTTTCGGTTTATACATTATTCAACAACAATTTTCACCATAATATACAGGATCGCGATGGCGATCGCTTCTAAATTGATTTTTTGCCATAAATTTTTTATTTTCTATTTTAGCTAAAAATAAGGCAGTTTTTTTGAGTGGCAGTGGATTGATCGAAAAATTTTGGGATAGAAAATAATTTTACATTTTTTGCCCTTTTTGTTTATAATTTTGTATGTTTAGTTTGTCACTATCATTGACGATTTCGGAGATATCGAGCTTTGTCGCGCTACAACTTTGTACGGCAAATGTTTAACTACTTTGACGATAAAAAGTTCATATAAACTAAGAAGTTCTTTAAATAAGTTTTTAATCAGAAACCAATGTTTACATATCAGAATTCTTTTCACGGAAATTTTACATCTGCTTGAAATTAAGTATTTTTTTTCTGCTCACACAGTACACAGTTTTGTATTTGCTTTAATTTTATATTCTTTAAAAAATATATATTTAATTCTTATCCCTAAAATGTTTCAATATGCCACTTTAATGTATAAAAGAAGGTTGTGTCTATTTTTAACCAAAAATAGAAGGCTATACAGGGGTGGATTTACGCAAAGGCTAAGTAGACTGAAGCCTAGGGCGGCAAATTTACAAATAATTTAAAAAAATATATAATGGTAAATTAATAAAAACAAAATTTAATATTTAACAAATAGATTAAAAAAATTGTTTGTTTTGAAAAATTCTTATTTAATTTTTTGTATGTTTTACTTTTCTTAAATTTGTTTAATTAATTTTTATAAGAATTACTAGTGTAGTTTACATTCTTTTATTGCTAAATTTTTCGTTCTGATATCCAAAAATATGGACAATTAGGGCGGAAAAAATTTAATTAGCCGATGGGCGGAAAAAATTAAACCCGACCCCTTTGCTATAAATAAATAAACCCCTTCATTTAAAATATGCTTTTTAATCAAATAATTTAAATGTACGTTTAAGATTAAAATTGGTATATTTTAAAATTTTAAAGCAAAAAATATAGTCTCCATCTTTATTTATATTTAAGTATTGAAAAGATATATTATATTCAAGATTTAATTAGTTTAATTATTACTACCAAAAGAAAGCAAGAACAGCAAGACTCTTGCAGCAAGACCAAGACCAAGACCGGGTGGTGCAAGAACAAGCACCAAGACCAAGACCAAGATCAAGACTAGCCCGGTCTTGGTCTTGGTCTTGCTTTGCTCATTACTAATTCTAAAACATTTTCGTTCAATAAACTTTCTTACTATGTATTTAATAGTATCTATAGATGGTACCCGTTGTTAATGATTGTTCTTCTGAATAGCCCATCGACAAAAAAAGCAATACAAACTACTTTTAATTGTTAAATTGATAAATTTCAACTTTTTACAATATCAATACGTCAAATTTATTAAAACAGTTTTATTGTTTTCATAGCTTTTTTGAAATTTATTTATATTTTAAGCTTAAATATCTTAAAAATGGTTCATCCAAATATATATTTAAAATCATAAAAAAAGATCTTTTATTGTAGTGCATAATATACAGGGAGTTCCATTTAAAAAAGTTAAAGTTGCTTATATTTTTTCCATTTTTTTATTGCGATATTTTTTGACTGATAATTTCAAAAGATAAAATGAAAAAAAACCTACAATTTTTATATCAAACATTTTTTTCTGTCTTCAAAAATAAAGGCTCTAGAAGCCACGTAAATATAATCAAAAACCCTTTACAGACTTGCACCTTTTTTATGGATTTCAATATTAGAAAAATTATAAGAGATAAAGCATATCTGATGGTATTACTTGATTTGCCTCGGAAGTACAATCTGTCTTTCAAACTTTGACTACTTTAGAACACCTTTGTATCTCGGTTGTTAGTATAGATAGAAAAAAGTAATAAGCAAGTGTGTGTAGAATTTTACGCAAAATGTAGTGGCATACCTATTTTTTTTATTTGAAGATATAATGCAATGTGTTCTTTTTTTAAATTGGACACCTTCCATATGATTCTACTACTTATTTTAAAATAAAGTAACCCTATTATTAATACTACACACTTAATTTTTTTTTCTAAAAAAAGAGGTACTTCAAAAATCAATCTTTGTATCAAAATACGTACTTGAAATTTAGAATGAATAAATATATACATATATATATATATATATATATATATATATATATATATATATATATATATATATATATATATATATATATATAAATATATATATTATATATATATATACAGTATTGTCGCGCATAATAGGAATTCAATGTTAATTTTTAGCCATCTGAAAATCCAATCTACCAGTGTACGTTTAATATAACGTCGCGATGAACTAGAATTAATTTAACTGTTCGACTGTACCCTACTCCGCGCTTTGGTTCGATTTGATACAAAATCAAATAGTTTTGGACATTTCCGACAGTATTAAAACGAGATCGGATGGGTGTACGTTGAATCAACAAAAATGAGAATTTTTAAACGATAATTTGTTGAAAAATTATCACAAAAATTTAAAAGATTTTTCTTGTCTTTTTATCACATTGGCTTAAAAAAAAAAATCTAAAAAAAAAAATAAAAAGAAAATTCCAATAATAAACACAACGATAATTTTAAAACAGAAAATAAAAATAACTCTAAAGAACTAAAACTTATTTTAATAAGGGTTTGAATAATCCACCACTTTTTGCAACAATACCCAAACCTATTGTAGAGATGTTGTCTCATATTTCTGAGCCGTTCAGGTGTAATTTGACCAGAAAGTTGAATTATTTTTTTCCCTTATTTCAACAAGGTTTCTAGCTCTTTCAAAACTCTGCCGATACACATTTTGTTGTAAATATCCGAAAAAAAAAATTATTTGGGGATGCCCGCAAGCAAATGAACGAGAGCTCTGCGAGCCACCGGCAAATCCCACTAGCCAAACTAAAGCGCAAAGCGGTGACGTTTCCAGTCGAACAGCTAAATTAATTATAATTCATCGCGACGTTCTATTGAAACGTACACTGGTAGATTGATTTCAGATGCCTAAAAATTAACATTGATTTCCCTATTATGCGCGAATTATTTTCAAACATTTATATATATATATATATATATATATATATATATATATATATATATATATATATATATATATATATATATATATATATATATATAACACAACTAACCACATATTTCGTGGTGCATTTTTACGTCACGCGGCTTTTTAATACTTATATGTTGTTTTGAATTTTAATGTCAAATTTCTATAGCTTTGTTATAAAGTTTCGTATTAGAAAAATATTTGAAGGAAGTGTTATCGAGGTGTAAAAGGTAATTTTTAGTCAATAAAAAATGTGCAAGGAGCCTTTTTTTTTTAATGACAAACATTTTGCAGCATAGTAATGAATTCCAGTTGTATACAAACAGCCGAAAAAATAGCTATGTTAAAAATGGGATATTGCACATAAGACCCACATTAAATATATCAGCTAAAGGTGACGAATCCCATGGCCAGTTTCATAGGTGAGAAACAATATTGTTAAATTTAAGTGTCAATTTTTACCCACAAAATTTTTGACACTTGTTTCTATAACTCTCTTATACTTTATAATATTTTTGTTACGATTTATGTTGTTGATACACTTTTTAGGCGTGCTTTAGGTGGATCGCCTTAAAGACGTGGACGACGATGTTTCAGTTTAGTTACCCATTTTCCATTCCAATTAATGGTGACTTAAAATAATCCTGTATGATTTTGTTTTGGTACTACACACAAATATTATCATACACGATATTCAATTTTCTCCATTATAAAAAATACTATGACCCCTCAATGTGTTAAGAAAAATAGTATGAAAAACAACAGGATGTGGAAACAAAATACCGAAAAATATGGTCACACAAAGGTAATGGATAATATCGACGAACAGCTCTTGGACATAAGATCAGATCACCTAACAGCTGTCTACAACTTTGACAAACTATATAGTGTCAGCTGTCACCCTGACATATTGACTATGGCAACACCTCCATCACTTTTCAGGAACCTGGTTTGGTACATCGATGGCTCAAAGACAGAAGATGGAGTGAGTACTGGCGTATTTGGGGTAAGGCTTAGAGCAACTTATAGCTTTCCATTACGTAAGCAAGCCATAGTATACCAGGCGGAAGTCTATGCTATACAAGCATGTGCTCAAGAGAATGTTGGAAGGAGATATAACAACCAAAATATACACAATCTCTCAGATAGTCAGGTTGCCCTATAAGACCTGAACTCTCATCGTTTTGCCTAAAACAACAGATTATCACTCCCCTGAGTTCCTGGACTTAAGGGAATAGAAGGCAATTAAAGGGCTAACAAGAGTCGGCTTATCAACAAAGTCAATGGCCCAGAGCCAGTCCTTGGAGTATCAAAACAGGCGATGAAAACAACACCAGATAGTCCCTAAAACAACATCTGGTTTGTTGAAACGCATCACCTGGTCAAAGACATACGAAGACAACTCCATGCGACCGTTCAGCTGAACTTCTCCTTCTGGGGCGTACAATAGTTAAGACTAGTAGTAGGACTTTGCCAAGCTACTGTGATCTAAGAAAGCACTTGCTGAAAATGGGCATTCAAAACGACCCGACAACATGCAGGATTTGCGATGAAGAGGAGGAAACAGCCTCACACGTACCATCGTGCCGAAAAAAAACTGGGACATTAAAATTTAGGTAGGGAATTGTCTCCTGGTCTATTATGATAAATCGCATTCCTTGGGTATGGTATGCATATTTACGCATTATGAATTTTCGAGTCTTAATATACATATTTAAATAATAATATTGTTAAAAAACATTTTTATTTTTCGATATTTATTTTTATTTTGAACACATTTTATAAATAAACCAAAATTAACTAATATCATCTTTTTTGATGATATGGAATAAAAATTTATTAATACTTAGTAAGCGCACCGTTGTTATCAATTACAGCTTGCAAACGTCGTGGCATACTTAAAATTAAGTTTCTGGTATATTCTTCGGTTATTTGGTCCCATGCGTCATCTATCTTTAGGCGTAATTCATTCTGATTTCTAGGCCTAAAATTATCTTTATACATATATTTTGCCATTTTACCCCAAACGTTTTCAATTGGGTTGATATCAGGGCTTTTCGAGGGCCACGGTAAAACTTGAATTCGTCTTTCGTCTAGATAGATTTGAACTATACGGGGTGTATGTATAGGAGCATTATCATGTTGGAAGATAAAATCTTGCCCATAGACTACACCAACCGATGGCATCATAACATTGTTCAGGATATTGCAATATCCTAAGGCATCAAGCCTTCCCTGCACTATTTGACAAACGTTTGGTCCTCTAAAACTAATCCAGGCCCAAACGTTTATACTAAAACGTCCACTTTGATTAGTCTTATGTGTATATCTTTTATCATATCTGGTATTAGAAGGCCTGTAAACGCGGATTTTTCCATTATTGCACGATTGAAAGGTTTCTTCATCCGAAAATATTACCGTTTCCCATATGTTGTTTTGGTGTGCATATTGATGGGCAAATTCTAATCTTCTCTGTTTGTTTGCTTCAGTTAAAAATATTTTATTTGTTGCACAGCAACTTTTAATTTCCGAATTTTTTATCCTACTACGGGCTGTATTAGCAGAACCAGGAAAATGCGTGTCTTCTTTCGCCTTTATTGCTGTTTCAAACGGATTGTTTCTAATTTTCTATTTTTACTAATGCCCAATTCTTCTGCGATTCTTCTTATAGGAACTCCATCCATCACACGAGTGTATATTATCGCTTTTTGTTGAGGAGATAATGCGGGCATTTTGAAAGAACAATTTTGTTGACGCGGCTGTCACAAAATTAAATTAACTTTGACAACATCAAAATATATTATTCTAATAGACCAAGAGATTTAGGAGATTTTGCTGTCCCAGTTTTTTTTCGGCACGATGGTACATACAGAAGGCACATACTGTTTGGAAACATACAACGCAGAACTCCGCTTCCTTATGGGAGAAACCTATCAGACCTGATAAAGGAAAGCAGACTGCTATACCAAGAAAGGGGGAGCACAGTAAGCCAGTGAGTTGCACTGCAAATATGGGTACGCCATCAGCCCCGCTAAAACCAACCAACTAATTAACCAAGTACCATTTTTAAAAAACATAAATCGAAATTTTAGTATCAGGTTTAAAAAACATAATATCTTCTTATTTGAAAATTTAAATTTTCATATAAGATATTTAGAATTTCTTCAAAATGACTTCCGAAACTTGCAGTTTCTCATCCAAATTTAAATCAGCCTGCTATGCCAGATAAATCAATTTGGTTCCAACAGGATGATGCTCCGCCCCATTTTGCTCGACAAGTACGTGAATATTTGAATGCGGTATTTCCCGTACAGTGGATTGCTAGGATGGGACTTACAGAATGGCCTGCAGGATCTCCACATCTTAAACCGCTGGATTTTTTCCTTTGAGGATATTTAAAATCAAAGGCGCATAAGGAAAAACCACGAAATTTAAAGGATTTAAAATTAGATACGAAATAAGGCAAATTAGTGAAAGTACTCTAAGTAATGTTTTGAAAGGGTTTTTAAGCAGATTAGTATAGTCAAGAAGTTAATGGTGGACATTTTCGACACATAATAGAATAATTAAAACAATAAATTAAATTAACAATAAAGCGCAAAACTTTTTTAAAAAGTTTTATTTAAGTGCATGATTTTTACTTTTATTGCTTATTTATTTATTCGTATTTAGATATTTGACTGCCTCTTCTTTAAATTTTTAGAAAACGAAAAAAATGTTTCATTTTACAGCCGTTATATAAAATAGTTTCTTTGGGTTATTAACGGGTTTCTAGTAAATCTAAAGACTCACTTTTATTATAATATACTGAATTTTAAAAACAGTTTTTTCAAAAAGGGCGAAGAATTTTTAACCTTGTTCGGTTCTTGCGGAAATTTCATTTATTTATACGAAACATTACGAAAAAGAAGTAGCTTTTGATTCTCCTTCTTTTTACTCGCTTTTTTTATCCTCTGCATCGATTTCCATGTAAAGTTCGTCATTTTTAAAAATATTACTACCAATGTCCACCAATTCTTCAATATTTTAGGATAAATCCAATGAGTTCTTTTCCGCAGGCAGTACGAAAAGTAAGGTATGGCCTAGATCTCCGAAGGGTCAGTTATGGAACAGTTCAAAGAACTCTGAAAAAATTTGGTATTAAACCATATTGTATCCTTCCCGTTCAGTATCTAACTCAAGAACAAAAAGAACTTCGTTTTTGATTTTTTGCTCCGATGTTGATGAGAGAGCAAGACGAGGACAACAACTTATACAATAAAATATTATTGACTGATGAAGCGTCACTCACAACATCAGGAATATACAACCGGAGAAATTCAAATTACTGGGCAGCAGCTTACCCCTTATAAATATGACATGATAAAGTTTTAAGGTGGGAGCTGGCCTAATGTTTGGTGTGGGATGTTAGAAAATCAAGCTAATGGACCGCTATTTTATCGTGGCTCTTTAACAGGCCAAAGATACCTTCAGTATCTTCAAAACGATATGGAGACCTCTTGAAAGGATTTCCATTTCATATATACAATAAGATTATTTGGCAGCAGGATGGCGCCCTACCTCATGCCGTTCGAGAAGTGGTAGTATATTTGAATGGGCGTTACAATGAGTGGATTGGCCGTAACGGAACACTTCATTGGCCACGCAATAGCCCAGATATCACACCAATGGATACATTTTTATGGGGTCATTTAAAAAACGTAGTTTATCAACGGTCCAATAGAAATATCGATGAGCTACAGCAAAAAAATGTGAATGAAATTGACAGACTTAACCAGGATTACAATATTATAAGGGACTCTCTGGAAAGACTAAAAAGGAGGCATCGGTCCTGTTTCGAAAACAACGGAGGACATATCGAACATTTATATTATTAAGATGTCTGGTGTTCTTAAGTTTAATTTATAGTTTGTTCTTATGGGGTATTTGTTTTATGTTATATTGTTTTTATATTTGTTTAGTATCTATTCTACAAATAGAGTCTTAATTCTTAGAATTGTATCTATTGTATTACAATGTGTAGACGGTCTTTTAATGAATATTTTATTTTTTAACGTTATTTGTTCCTAATTCATGCAAAATATAAACAACTTTTAAACTTTATTTTATTAGTTGTCTGAATGACACTACCGTTAAAGAGTGAACAGGTATCCGTATCAATAATTCAGGTGTTCGTGACACGGTAGACGAAAATTTTTTCGATTTAAACGTGCAGAAAATGGACCATTTTGAATTAAAAAAATATATAAGAGGAATCGGATAATCACATAAAAAATATGACATTCCATTTAAAAAAACATCAAAATGACCCGTAGCAGTTTTATTTGATGTTTAATTATTTTACATTAATCATTTTCGGATTCGAAAGAAAAAATTATATATATTTCACTTTTTTTTATAAAAGTACAGGTAGAGTCAAAAAAACGGCCTGTACTAAGAAAAAATATTCGAAACGACGAAGTTAAAAAAAAAAGAAAATTTTAGCGAAAATGCAATATGATTTCTAAAAAAATACAATTATTCCTTACAAATATCTAAATGCTTTCTTTATGACTCTATATTGTTGTTTTTAGCCAAAAATTTTATCCAATTCGTAGTGCAAGAATTAGCACCAAAGAATCATTTTCACTTATGTATGGGGTCGTGGAAGTGGTTGCAAGGATTCCTTCAGGAGATTGGCTATTTCCAGGTAAAATTTATTCTTGCATAACAATTTAGGATACCAGAGGCCCGATCCTGTAAGCAAATTTTTTGACATTCCTTTTCTCTATCTCTTTCAAAACAGTGAAAAACTTATGAGTTACCTTTAAATGCAACAAGAACATGTGATCCCTATTTTGACATTCTCTTTCCTTATATTTTTACAGAGTCCCAGCCCAGGTGCCCCATCAAAGATATAACAGCTGATTACCTTCTTAATTACAAAGATATTATTTTAAAATTAGCATGATTTCTATAGCGGATAGTTGTCCTCTTTCAGGGTTTAGTACAGG
The DNA here is from genome assembly GCA_019359885.1 of Listronotus oregonensis. Taxonomy (NCBI): domain Eukaryota; kingdom Metazoa; phylum Arthropoda; class Insecta; order Coleoptera; family Curculionidae; genus Listronotus; species Listronotus oregonensis. Next base: position 208,408 of record JAHBCN010000232.1, read on the forward strand.
AAATTAAATTTTAACAGAAGGTAGGGAATAACCCAAGGATCAAAGTTCATATCATCCTGGGGGTGGTTGCCTCCCCATCTTGGGGGTGGAAATTTTTTATTACATTTTAACTTCTGAAATCGATATAGAAAGTAATTTTAAGTAAAAAATATTCCATACGTTTTTTTCGTAAAACTAATATTTTTCGAGTTATTCGGGATTAAAAGTAAAAGTTTTTCGATGAAAAAATCGTCGTTTTTAATGGGTTTTTCACGAATAACTCTAAAAATATGCATTTTAGCAAAAAACTGTAGATAGCAAAATTGTAGCATATTTTATATACTAAAAAAAATGTTATTTTATAATATCTCTATAACCAATACAGACCGAGCTACGGCTTGGTAATGGTTAGCTTTTGTTCGTCAAATGCTAAATTTGAAAGATTCAGAGTCAAATAGCGGGAAAAGTTTGCATTTTTCAAGGAAAACATATAAGATCTTTTTTAAAGTATATAATAAGACTTTTCTTTGAAAAACAAAAAAAGAGTTTTTAGCATGAAAATTGAGCGAGTTATGATAAAAATAAAGTCGGTCCCTACTTTTTTTACAAAAAGATCATTAAAAACCACCCCCTAATGCCCTTTTTAATTAAAATGGATCTGTACTCTTCTGCGATTCTTTTTATATATGTTTTATTAATACATCCTAGAAGTTTGCCCAAATTAAAATGCTTAATTTTAGAAAAATTGGAAAAATGAAAAACGATTTTCTGCAATTTCGTAAAAATGGCCATTTTTTTCAAAATACGGAAGATATGAAAAAAATGCTAAAGTACCGAATTATAGCTTTTTTGATAACAAAGACTTTTCTTTTCATAGATTTTTCTGTGCAATAAATATTTGGCCAGATATGGCCCTTTAATGCACCACCTTATTTTAGCCCTTTAAACTCACCCCATTTTAAAACTAAAGGATTAAAAAGGATTTACATAGCCTTGTAGCTCTTTAAAAACCCTACAAAATTGTTTTTAAAAAAACTTTTTATCATTAAAACTAAAGGAGCTATATTTTAAAAACCAATCAACTTTTTTTTTCGAAAAATTCGAACAGCGTAATATTTTATAAAACCGGTATACTTTATACTTTTACCGGTATAATTTTTGTATAATTTTTCTTTCTTTTCCTATTTATATCTATTATATTGGTTTATAAGAATTGCAATGCTGTAGGCGGTGGTTTTTAAGGATTGAAAATTTGCAAAAAAATAAAATTGGTAATATTTTAGGCAGTAATATTTTAAATGATTAAATCTATCAAACTATTAATTTTTTGGGGACATTTTTTTTAAATTAAGCTATAATAGGGGTTGTACCATAGTAATCACTATGGTTAATTAATTATTTTTTTAGGGTAAATATTTTTTTTACTTTAAGCTCCAACAAGGGTTGATTTTTAAGGGTTAAAATATTTTAAAATTGCATTTCAAAGCATAAAACAATCATTAATCAACTAATCCAAACCAACTTTTACCCATCTTAAGGTTTAAAATGTTATTTTATAAGTTTTGACAATTAGGGGTAGTTTTTACCCTTAAAAAAACAAACAGCGCACATCACCATGAAATAGAGGGTTAGAAGCGCCTAATTTCAAATTTTTATGCAAATCTATGCAGGATAAAAAATTGCGAGGTTTTGCCATTTTTTAGCTTCATTTCCGGGACTATAATTATTATGTACCTATCATTAAATCGTTTTAATTTGTCAAAAAAAAATCTTTTTCTATAAATCTCATAAGGTGTGGTTATTTAAAGGTTGAGTTATGGTAGTTAAATATTTATTATACCGTAAACTGTTAAAATATATTTTTTTCTACAATAAAAGCGTTAGTAAATAATTTTAAAATGAAAAAAAACAATTTTTTTTGTAGTTTCATTACTAAGGGTCATTTTTAAGGGTTGAATAATGTTACAGATAACTCACAACATAAAAATAGATTCATTCTACATATTTAGCTATGAATTTAATTTATTAAGGTCTATTTCTATGGTTATTTAATTTAAGGATAAGGGGTGGTTTTAACCCCCTAAAAATAAAAAGCACACCCTAAGCATATAAAAACCTTGATCTAGAGGGTAAAAGCAACTTAATTCCAAATTTTCATAAAAATTGAAACTGTGCAAAAAAATCCGGAGGTCAAACAACTTTTTTCTTCCCACCCAGTACTAGTTTAATAATTTATTTTGGCGACTTTCGGGTTTAACCAAAACATCTAAAATTTATTTCTTTTACGTTTTACCCTCAAATTTCCTTAAGTATACTTTGTTTTTTTTCTACCCTGTCAAATTCGCCTTAAAATTCGCTTTTTAACCATGTGTTACGATGTAACATTTGCTTTTAAAATGGCCTTAAAATCATTTAATCAAAAAGGCTTTAGTGTGATATACAGCTTGAAATATTATTGTTACGGACTTTAGTTAGTGTTTAGTTAATAGAAATGTAAAAGGTTAGAATTATTTTATTTAGGTTAATAATTTATTAAAAATAATATTACCTTGGTTTTCCTTTTTTTGACGGTCATTGCGGATTATCCTGAGGGCGCTGGAGACATCCTTTTCACACTTTTCTGGCATCCTATAGTAAAAGAATTCAACAGATAATTCTAGACTTTTCCATTCTTTTCCACATTACTATATAAAGCGCGAAGGAAGTCCACACGGGCCAGTTTTATTTTTGTCTTTCGAAGAGATAAGAAGTTGACACTCAGTTAAAGGTTAACGAATTGTCAAACATTAATTGTTTGGTTTGTATTATCATTTGTATGTCTTATGAATAAATGACATTTACGATTTTGGGGTGGGATGGGGTAAAAGGGACTAGTTCCCGTCTTCATAGTAAAATCACAGCTTGTAAAATGGTAGTCGCCAGTAGAGTGGTCAATGTTTAGTTTGGTCGTGATGTCTTAAATAAGTAAGGTGTCTTGTAAGAATAGACGAAGGTGCTTGTTTTGGATAGAATTTACAAGCAATATTGTAAATAAATTCGTCTATTCTTTCTACGTCTGTCATGTTATGTAAAGTGTCAATACGTTCGTAGTGACTCCGACAAGATGTTACACATCTTAAAACCTTGTTTTGGTTACTTTGTAGTCGTGCCATTTGGGTATTTGATATGCTGCACCATGCTGGTGCAGAGTATGTTATGATTGGTCGTATAATTGTAAATTGTCCGTTTGTTTTCTGGAGAAAGGCCAGATCTGGGGGAGAGCATTGCATAGAGACTATGCAGTGCTGCATAGGCCCTATGCAATACATGGGTAATGTGGTGTTTAAATAATAGTCTCTCGTCAATAATGACTCCGAGATATCTCATTTTTTTCAGCGGGATAATGGGATTATTATTTATTTTAATAGGAATATTTATCCGGTTGTTTGTAAATTTTTTGGTAATTATCATGCATACGCTTTTGCTTTCGTTCACACCAGTTTTCCATTTATCCCACCAAGGTTTTAAATACTGGAGGTGGTTTTGTTTGTGTGTTTTGGCCACGTTGGCATAGTATGAGTGTGAGTAAATCAGTGCGTCGTCGGCAAATAGAGCCACCTTAGTTGACGGGTATTTAGGGAAGTCTGCTGTAAACAAGTTGTAGAGTTTAGGAGAGAGTACAGTGCCTTGTGGGACTCCAGCATGCACTCTTCTTTTACCTGACAAGAAATTTTCGACTTTTACTTGAAATGCCCTATTACTTATAATAATAATAACACGGTATTTTGCTGTCTATTTGTGTGGTTAAGAGCTTCTTGGATTACCCTAAAAATTAATAAAGTGGTATTATGGCCCTCTTAAAGCCGAACTGTTCACCTGGTACATTGTCTAAGTATTTATAATGTAATAATGTACATAAACTGTACAACCTTAAACACCAGCCTATTCTCAATTTGTTACATTACTGCAAATTTAACATACCAAATTACTACTATTTTTAGCGGTAAAGTACCATTTTTAATAATTTTTAAATTTGCTTGCAGCGATTTGGTTAATGCCGCGTGATTCTAGTTATGGCGACTGGCCAGTGTCTGGAGAAATTGATATAATGGAATCCAGAGGAAACAAAAACTTAACAGATCTTTCCGGAAATTTTGTTGGGGTACAGCAGTTTGGTAGTACTTTACATTGGGGTCCAAATAATACCCTGGATAAATGGAAATTTACACATTTTACAAAAAATAATGATACTAGAGATTTTAGGTAAGCTTTTTTATTTGGGATTATTTTTTTAATTAATTTTTATTAGACTTGTTAAGCCTTAACTGGTGTAAGGGGTGCCCACAAAATTACTAGCAAACCTGTCATAATAAAATATTATAAAATATAATAAAATTTATGTCTATTAAAATTCTGGTTTGAGCACCAGCACCAACTGAAAAAGATTTTTTTTTAATTTTTCCCAATTTTCCCTAACTTTCCTTCGGGTGAGTTCAGAAATGGTAAATTGAATATATTTATTTATCTACCTCTGTAAATGATTGCATTATCGTTATTGTTGTTGGGCATAAATAAAAATACTCTATATTCTACTAATAAATTTATTAAAATAAAAATAAAAATTGAATATTACAAAAATTTTGTATTAAATGAATTTTGATTTAAAATAAATTAAGATAGAAACAGGTTTCACAAAACTGTTATTATTAATTTATTTTCTGTGAATAAGTATTTTTTCTTGCAACAAATAATATTTTAATATTAATTTAATTATTAGTTATTTACTAAAATTGTCGAAATCCTAAATTTTGCAAATTTGACTTTTATTTTAAGATACTAACTTTGTTTTATAATTTGGGCTCTTAATATATCTGTGGAAATATATTACATTTTATTAGCTTTTTATGTATGGCAATATAGGTTTTGTACTGTTTTTGATATTGAATTTTGATTTTATAAATGTCGATACATGGCGTACGTGACTGATTTAAATGTTAAATTTTCCAATAAACGTTAATACTTTTCTAATATTAATTTTATAAAATACCTAATTTATTCACAACTTTTGATACTACATTTAACTTACAAACTAACTAAATGTCTACAAAATTTACGATAATGACCAGCTTATTTTTAAGGCAGTGCAAAGTTGGCTCTTGGAATTATTTTTTACCTCTTTTTGTGGTTTGAGGGCCCGTATTTTTCTTTGTAGCTGTCATGGTCCCCAATTATTAAATTTGTATGACTCTAGTATTAGTCTAGATTAAAATAAAATAAAAAAGTTGGCAGTTTCATGATTTTTTTAAAAGTTATTTAAGTTTGGAATTGGAACATTAAAAATTAAAAAAATAATTAAAAAAAAAAAAATCTTAGGGCCCAGGTCACCCACCTATCTCAGATTTACGTATGTCTATGTACCGAAAACCTATATACATATATATATATATATATATATATATATATATATATATATATATATATATATATATATATATATATATATATATATATATATATATATATATTATATATAATATATAAAATAAGGAGGAGGGAAGTCTTTTTCTTTTTTCTACCAATTAAACATAAAAGGTAATAAATTTTTGGGTATTCGGTCCAGGAGAGGGCTAATTAAAGTGAAACACTTCTTAGTTTAACGAGCTTTCGAAAATATTTATTTTCTTCTTCAGGTCTACAATATGGAAAAAAAATACAATAAAAAAAGGCAAATCTTTCTCAATTTTAGGTATACTTACAACTAAATGCATTATTTAGAAGTTGGTAACATCAACAACAGCTGAAGTTTTACAATGTATGGTAACAGGATATTTATTTAGTTTTTGAAAAGATGCATATTAATGTTTTTTAAAGAAATTTAAGCTGATACATTTTTAAAATATTTTAATTGTTGTTAAATGTAAGACTAGTACAGAATGGATGGATTTCTATACCACTTTATTCGTTTTAGGGTTTTTATTTCTTATTTTTTATTTTAAACCCAAATTGAGATTTTTTTTATTTATTTTTTGGAAAAAATGGGCCGTGTACTAATTACCCCGGACGATACGCAAGAATTTAACCATATTGTTAATATTAATATGGAATATATATTTTTATTATATATATAATGTGTATAATATAAAATTAAAAAATTATATAATGATAAAAAAAATTTAAAAATATAAATATGTATTATTAATGATCAGGATTCTTATCTCTATATAATAGCATGTGTGTATGTTGTATGTCTTTATATGTGTAGGTATACCCCTTTTCTCCACCTACGGAAAATTGTTTTTTTGTGTGCATGTGATAGGAAATGTCTAAACCATTATCTGTCACCTAAGGGTTAGGGGGGTATTGTATATGTTAGTGTATGTGTCCCCCCTTTCGTCCCCGGGGGGGTTGTGTTTGTATTTTGGGGGGTGTGTGTGTGTGCACGTAGGGCCCGGGGAACACAAATTATAGATTCATGATGATGTTTTGTCTTTTCCAGATTTATGTTTTAAATTTCTAACTTTTCCCATATAACATAATTATCCTAGAGTTATTTTTAGGTCCAGTTATAAAAACAAAAAAGAAAAAAAACAAAAAGGGGAAGGACCACCTCATTTTAAAAGTAGTTAACTAAAATA
>JAHBCN010000232.1:220000-225000 GCA_019359885.1 Listronotus oregonensis
AAAAAGTTTTTTCCTCATTTTTAATGGAACATATAAGTTTCAATGGTAAAATACTTTTTTTTAGCAGAATATATATTTTAGGAGTATCGGGGATAAAAAAAGGGTAAATTTAGCCCTTTTAAGCCCTCAAAGGTAATTTTCATCATTATATTTAAATTCAATGACTCAAAAACCTATATTTATCGCTAAAAACGGAGAAAAACTTTTTTAGCGAAATGTATGTTTAAGGGGTGTGGGGTGTAAAAAAGGGTAAATTTAGCCCTTTTAAGTCCTTTAATGTAATTTCTAATATAATTTTCCAATTAGGTGGCCCAAAAAAACCTATATGAACCATTAAAAATGGAAAAAAAATTTAGCGAAATGTATTTTTAGAATGTAGGGTGTAAAAAAAGGTGTGTTTAGCCCTTCTAAGGCCTCAAATGCGATTTTTAATATCCTATTTGAATTAAGTGACTCAAAAAACTTATATGTACTATTAAAAACAGGAAAAAAATAGCAAAATGTATGTTTTAGGGGTGTAGGGGGTAAAAAAGGGTGAATTTAGCTCTTCTTAGCCCTTAAATGTAATTTCTCATATTATATTTAAATTCAGTTGCCCCAAAAACCTATATGAACCAATAAAAAAAATTTTTTTAGCGAAATGTATTTTTTAGCGGTGTAGGATGTAAAAAAAATGGGGTAAACAACACCCCTTTTAGTAGTATCCGATATCCCTTTCCGACACTTTGTAGTTAATCTATTTCTAAAGAGAATGCAAAAGGTTTCATCTTAATTTATGTACTTCCAAAATCATTTCAAGGTTTAAAGTGTTTTTTAACAAATTTACCTGTATTATAAGGTATATTTGTTATTCAGTAATTGTGTTTACTATTTTACACATTTTTTACGTACCCGTTACTTATTGAAAGTGGATTTTGGGATTAGATGTGTAAAAAAGGTGTAGAATAGTAAAAAATATTTCTGATAACAAATAGACCCAGAACTAGCTAAACTAAACAAACTGAAGACAAGTCTTGCACCTTTTCAAAGCTTATAACTAACTAAAAATCAAACAATAATGTTCCCTGTCGTAACAATTTACATTTAAGAGATTATTTCTGTTTTGTGGTTGAAGCATCTCCATTTTTACCTCATATTCTTGCTTACTTCAACCCAAAATACTATAAAAAACTAGGGTTATATGCAGAAAAAGTCAAAAAATGCAATACAATGAACAGGCAATGTTGTATCAGTATTACCAACCTTCGAAGAACTCGTAGGTTTGCTATCCCTGGGTTTTCCCTCAACTCAGAGTTAGCTTAAGGTTAGAGTTTAACCAGGGCCAGCTAACCCGGCAAGCTTCCCTCGATTGATAAACCGATCCTTAAAGTTATAAATAAACTTAATTGTAATGGTAACCTATAAAAAGAGTAGCAAATCGTTACCTATCTTTGTTTTAATTAGGTAAACTACAAACCATGAAGTTTAACTCAGGGGCATGCTGGCCCACCAGGATACCAGGAGTTTCCCAGTGGGCCCTTGTAAGGTTGCTTCGAATGGCCCTCCTAAGCCTTAAAGCCTACAATAATCAGCCCCGTCACTGTTTAACTGGACCGCACCTGACCTGACAATACCCACGCGACATGACATCGTCAGAGATGACAGTTAATTGAATAGCAACTTTCTTTCCTTTTAAATTCTAGGAACTGTGAACACAACACGGGTCAGTGCGAAATGCGCCTGTTTATTATTATTACCTCTTACGCAGCTATCATGTGACAAGTGACAGATTGTTCTCAAAATTAAAGTGGTTAAAAATTAGACGACGTTTACACCATTCTTAGCGCGCACCAGGTACTCCGTAGACTCTTGTCAATGTCAGATTCGTGTTCAGCGACCTTAAAAACCCCACGAGTAAAGAAATTGGGCTGATATTGGGAGGATTTGTCGTAAAACTTTAGAAGACGACGTTTACACCATTCTTAGGGCGCATCAAGTTCTCTGTAGGCCCTTGTTAATTTCATATTCGTGTTTAGCGACCTCGAAAACCTCCGAGTAACAAAATTAGGTTGATATTAGAAGAAATTGTCGTAAAACTCCAGAAGTCCACATTCATACCAGCCTTAGCGCGCACCAGGTAGTCCGTAGGCCCTTGCCAATGTCATATTCGTGTACAGCGACCTCGAAAACTCCAAAGTAACAAATTTGGGCCAATTTTCATCATTATTTACCTAGTTATAAATTTTTTACTATTGCAAACTTTTAAATGCATTTCGAAAATATCATTTTTCTATTGTACAAAGGCAGTTTTTCATTTCCCATTAATTAAATTTGTTCACAAAGTTTGTAGGCGTTCATACGAATCGAATGCAAAAAAAACGCATTTAAATCCATCTTACTGCACAAAAAAATTCCTCGGGCATATCTTCGTTTCCTCGACTAATTCGCTATTTTCCGGACTCATTTCAGTCCGTAAAATGAATCTTTTTTGGACCCAGTCCAAATAAGTCGTTATGGCAATACACAAATAAAAACGTAACTTTTTTACATTTTGACATTTTTCAAAAATTGACTGGCGTTGTCAAACGACTAATCCTACATATTTAAAAGTTTAAATATTTTTTTGGGAGCATAAACAGAGAAATGTTGTTTGTAATACCTACCTCAATCAGTTTTTTGAGACTCATCTGCTATTTGACAACAAGAATGATTCGTCCCAAAAAACTTGGCTACTTATTACAAAAATATATTTATTGCTTCTTTTATTTTTATTTCTGTAATTTGCCGATTCGTATACGAACGTCTATATTTTAAGAATGGAGTATTTATATATCTCCTAATTAATGCATTTTAGAAACAATATTTTATTAATATTAATGGGAAAACGTATCGTACACTGTACCATAAGTAGTTGCCACAAATCTGTTATCGATAATATATTAATCATATATATGGTAGGTGCACATTTAAGGTTTGGACGCCTGTAAAATGACTATTGCTAATTAAGACACCAGAATAGAGCATAAATATATACAAGTTTTATATATAAAAATTTATAATTACTAAACCACAATCCTGTATAGCCAATGGGCGTATCAAAACTCAGTTTTGTTTAACTGTTACAATTTCAAAAGTTTAAAACTTTCCTTGACAAACTTTAAAAGATTGCCTTGGAACTTTACGTAAGTATGTCATTTTAAATTGACAAAAGAAATATTTAGTACTTTACTTACTAAAATGTACAATTTGTACAAACCATGCTTTTACTTGATTACAAAAAGATGTGAAAACCCAATTTTTTTTAACAGTCAGAAAAGTATGTACCACTGGAAAACGGGACATTCTCTCAAATTTTTATAGATTGAATTTCGAATTGCAGGTTATAGATACTGTACCAAATTTAACGAAATCTTATGAATTTGGGCTTTTCCCCACTTTCGGTAGGGCCTCCAATCCGATTTCATTTCAGTGTTATTTCTGTAATTTGCCGTGCGTATTTACGACTCTATATTTTAAGAATGGAGTATTTATATATCTCCTAATTAATGCATTTTAGAAACAATATTTTATTAATATTAATGGGAAAACGTTAATCGGTACGCCACTGTACCATAAGTAGTTGCCGACAAACTCTGTTATCGGCTAAATATTAACTGCAAACATGGTAGGTGCACATTTAAGGTTTGGACGCCCTGTAGAATGACTATTGCTAATTAAGACACCAGAATAGAGCATAAATATATACAAGTTTTATATACAAAAAATTTATGAATTATTAAACCACAAATCTCTTGTGATACGCCAATGGGGCGTATCAACAACTCAGTTTTTGTTTAACTGTTACAATTTCGAAAAGGTAAAACTTTCCCCTTGACAAACCTTTTAAAAATTTACCTTGGAACTTTACGTAGAGTATGTCATTTTAAATTCGACAAAAAGAAATATTTTAGTAGCTTTACTTAGCTAAAAATGTACAATTTTGTACAAAACCATGCAATTTTACTTGATTACAGAAAAGATGTGATAACCAATTTTCTTGTGCTAACACGCAGAAAGTAGTGGTATGCCACCATGGAAAACTGACATTCTCATCAAATATTTAAATAGAGAGTTTGGCAATTTGCCCGAAATGCGGAGAGAATTATAGATACTGCCTATTTAACAAAGCCAGAAGTCTTACTGAATTGTTAGCGCTTTGACCTCGCTCTACCGACGTACGGCCTCCAATCCGACTCATTTCAGTGGTCTATTTACTTGACGCGCGCGTGACGTACTCTTACGACGCTACTACCCCTTGCCGCGTCTGGCCAACTTCCATAGGGCACGGTGTTCTGATTGGCTACGCTGTTACCGACACGTTTAGACAGCGTGGTATTCATACGAAGCGCGGCCTTCTATTTTTTGATTGCTAAAGCGGTACCAAGAATTGAATGTCTGTCGCGCTTATTTAAAATTTAATAAAGCGGTGTTGTCACTATTATTTTGAAAAATTTACTGTCTAAATTTAGATTTTGATTATTTTATCAAGATTTAGAACAAAAGTTAACTTTTTTGTGGCTATAGAAAAATAGCTTCCAGGTTGCAAGATGTGTTTTTGCAACAACTATAAACCGTCACCGGTTGTTATTTTGGTGTCTCTATGAGCTTTAAAGAAGGTAATAGCAGGACTAGTTTTAACTTTATGGTTTGTGGTTGCTAAAATTATTCTGATGTCATACTAATAACCTAATCTCCTGGTAAAATTTCTTCACGTCTACATCCTGTATGTGTTTTATTTCACCTAATTCTAAAAAGTGTTAAATTTTTAATAATAATTTTGGTTTTAGATGAAAATAATCCATGGAAAAATGGCACCAAAGTAGCTCCATTTGACAAGCAGTTTTACCTTATACTTAACCTTGCAGTTGGAGGTACATCATTTTTTTCGGATACATATATTAATCAGGGTGGTAAACCTTGGAACAACAGTTCACCAAATGCTGGTTTAGATTTTTGGGAAGGTCGAGACCAATGGTGGCAGA
>JAHBCN010000232.1:230000-234022 GCA_019359885.1 Listronotus oregonensis
ACCAAAAGGAAAACCAGTAAAAATGAAATATTTGGTTTTCCCGAATTGGGAAAAATTAAAAAAAGGAAAGTTGGGATTTTAAAAAAATATGTTTTTTAAAACGGACGAAAAAAAGTATCCAAATTAAATATTTAAAAGGTTTTTTTGGGGAAATCTTTTTAAATGGGTTTTGTTTTTTTTAAAAATTGTATTTTAATATTAAAATTTTAAAATTATTAAATATTTTAATTTTTTAATTTTAAATGTTCCTTTTTAAAATCGAAAATTTTTGAACCGAAAAAAGGAAAAGGGGTTTAAATTCTTTTCCGATTTTTGGAAAAGGGAAAAAAAAATGGGGTTAAAAAACAAAAGGGTTTCTTGGGCCCCAAAAAATCCTTTAAAATTGCAGTTTTCGGAATATTCCAAAGGGAAAATATTAAAATTTTGAAAATTTTTTTATTTTTTAACCCCTATTTTTAATTTTTCGTTTTAAAATTAATAAAATTATGGAATTATTTCCGGGGGAAATATTAGGTTTGGGGTTTATTAACGCGCTTTTGACGAACCACACAATTTTTTTTTTCTTGGTTAAAGGAAAATTCTTTCAAATTATTATTTTTAGTAAAACAAACCCCAAAAACTATTTTCAAATCCCCCATTTAAAGGCATTAAAAAAACCCAAAACTAAAAAATCCAAATTTTTTGGGCCAAAAAAAAAAAATTTGTTTTAAAACTGGCTAAAAAAATTTTAAAAGTTGGGAAAAATTTTAAAAAACAAAACGGAAAAAGGGATGTAAAAGGGTTTTTAAAATTTTGGGGAAAGGTTAATAAAACTGGGAAAAAAAATCTTTTAGTTTTTTTTTTTTTTATTCCTGGAAAAAGGAAAAATTCACTTTTAAAGGAGTGGGAAAATAAAAGGAATTTACCAATTTAAAACCTTTATCCAAAAGGGTTTTTAAAATAAAGATACAAAGAAAAAATTTTCAGATAAACAAAAAAGAAAGTCTCAAAAATTAACACACTTTTTTTCGGTTGGATTTTTTTCCCATTATTAATTTTTGTAAAAAATTTTAAGAAAATTTACCCCCGATTTTTTAAAGGGAAAACAAAAAAATTAATTTTTTAAAAAATTTAAAAAACCTTAAATTTTTTTGTCATTTTAAGGGTTTTTTTTGTTTTTTCCCGTGTTTAAAAATATTTTTTTTATTAAATTTTTTTGTTTCCTTAAAAAAAATAAAAATTAAGTTTAAATTTAACTTTTAAACTTTTTAAAAAAAGTTTAAAAAAAATTATTTTTCATTATTAAAATTAATTTAAGTTTTTTTTAAAAAACGTCTTTTAATTTAAGTAAAAAATTGCTTTTTTTTGTTAAATTTTCCCCCCCAAAATTTTTTTTAAAACCCGGAAATTAAAGGGCTTCCCGAATTTTCCAAAAAAATAAAAAATTAAAAATTTTTTTAAAACAAAATTAAATATTGCCCACTTAAAAAAAAACACAAATTTTTTAAAAACGTAAAAAAAATTAAAAAAAATAAAATGCAGGAAAATTTTTTTAAAAAGAAATTCTTTTGTTTTAATTAGGGGCTAAATAAAGTAAAATTTTTAAAAAAATTAAATTTGTTTTCCAAATGTTTCATTTTTTACCCTAAAAAATTTTTCCAAAAAATTAAAAAATTGGGTTTTATTAAAAGCAAGAAAATAAAATGTTTTTTCATTTTTTTGAAAATTTTCCCCCAAAAGGGAATTTGGGGAAAAATATAAGGATCTTTTTTATACTTAACCCAAAAAGGGAGAAACCTTTTTTTTATTTAAAATTTCCAAAATTTTTAAAAAAAACCCGCCTTAAAAAATTAAAATTTTTTGTGAAAAAAAAATTTTAAAAAAAACCTTTTCAAGAGCGTTTGGAAAATATTAGTTGGCTAATTTTTCAACTCGTACCCAAATTTGAGCCAACAAAAAACATGTAGAGGGCTTTAATAAACTATCACATTATTACACAAAAAAAAAATAAAAGTCAAACAAATTAATATAAGTTACTTTTTTTATTAAAGGGTGTTTTTTTAAAAAAACTATACCATTTTGTGGAAAGACGAACATGTTTACATGGGATTTCCTATGTTTCGTCGGAGACGCCCCCACCCGGGTACCTCGGGTTATAGTAATCCTTCGGGGAGCTGTCATAAAGAAAAAAAAAATAAAAATAAATTATCATCAAATTTTTTCAATAATTTTTCCTCAGATAAAATCTATTTTAAATATCCATTGATACCTACTCTCCCCCGCTTAATTAATAACAGATAGTTAAAAAATTTTTGCTTTTTAAAATTTCCCGAAGATTTTTTTGCCCCTTTTTAGTAGTAATTTTAAATCTGCCAGCCGTTTTTATCTATCAGCTTTAGTTTTTAGTACACATTTTTTTTGTATTTTGTGGGTTAAAGGAAGAATACAGCAATGGCCTATTTGATCAAAAAATGCCAGCCCACTATGAAAATTACTGTCATTAAGGTATCCTTAATGATTTAGTGTCAGTAATAAATAATTTGAAAATACTAGGGAAACCCAAAATGGGACCAAACTATAAAGACTTTGTTCAACATAAAAGGGCGTCTGCCGACTCTGGGAAACTACGGGGGATACGAAGGGGGAAAACGGAAAAGCCTTCAGGTATGGGTATCATAGGCGTGCTATAAATATCTTAAACAGAAAACAGAATTAAAAAATTTATTTCTGAAAAAAATTCCCCAAAATTTGCCACAATGCACAACAATAAACAATAACAACAAAAATAACAGTCATCAAGTTTTTTTCACGTCATCGGGGGTCCATGACACTTGGTGTCAAAAAGTTTGGGTTATGACACAATTTTGACGTCACCAGAAGGCCGGGTTTGTTCTATTTTTAGTGCTTGCCTGGTGTTGTGAAGCGGACTTTCTGTGACGTCCCAACCCCAGAAAATTTTAGCATCGATATGATTGCCCTGTTTAATAATATTTATATAGTTCTTGCATATACCTTTTATCTCAAATTTAAAATGTTACGTTTTTTAACCAACATTTTTTTTTTAAATTTTTCATTTGCGAAAATAAAACCTATTGGCTTTTAAAAAATTTACGAAATGGTCTTTTTTGGGAAGGGGCAATCCATGTCTTGACGTATTTGCCTGAATGTGATTTATTAATTGGGTTTAAAAAATTATTTTAAATAAAGTTAAAATGGTGTTTTTTTTTTCTATTTAATCAGTACATTATTAGAACAAAAATGCTTAATTTTAATAAGTACGTAATTATAGTGTAGTTAATTTTTCAAACTAATTTTGTAGAATTTTTCTCAACGACATCTTGCGACCAGTTTCGATCTTTTCAAATCTAATCAGACAAGCTAGTCGAAGGTCAATATCTATAAACATCCTAGGACTAGTAAACATGTCCATGACACCCTAGATTGAGAGGGGGTATGCTTCCCCCCTTTGGTCAGCAGATGGCATAGACATCTTTGGGACCCGTTCATATGTTTCAAGTACATAATTTTTTTTACATACCTTAACCCTATATAAAAATTGTTAATAGGTACGTAGGGGTTTCCATCTCTAAAATTTGGCAACTAGGGCAAGAGCGGGAAAAACCCCCGGGTTTTAGAGCCCAGAAACCGCACATTTCGACAGGTTTTTAAACATAAAATCAGTGTAACAAAAAAGTTGAAAAAATTTATAAAACACCTTTTTTTTTATTCTCAGATCTTAAAATTAAATTTAGTCATCTTTTATCATCATTTTAAATGAACCTAATCAGTAGCGTAGCGCCAGCGATCTAATTGGGGAGGGGTTTTTTTGGATGAATGTATGTTACGATTTTAACCCAAAAATACACAAAAAATCTAGTGGGGCCTACACGGGACACGGGAGATTAAAATACCACATGGGTCGGCCTTTGCGGAAAAACGCCGAGGGCCGCAAGTGCATGGAGGGGGGGGAATACAAAAAGTGTTCGTGCCCAGCAATGGCACGACGGATTCGCAATCCTCGGCAATGACACCTTGTTGACGGG
>JAHBCN010000232.1:234039-263340 GCA_019359885.1 Listronotus oregonensis
GACAGAAAATGAAAAACGCAGGACTTGAAACAAAACCAACAATTTAGGACCTCAAAACCTCAAACTCGGAAAAGTGGTTACTAAATAAAAAGCCCTTTCTAAGACCGAATACAAAGAAACTGTGCTGAGGGAGGCAAAAAAATGTTAAGACCAACACTGTCCTACAAGACAACAACAAGAATAGAGAACTTGGATCCGCGAAAAATATGGAAAATTTCTTTTAAGAGAGAGTGACAGGCAACTCCAAAAACGGATTTTAAAATTGAAAAACTCACAGGCGAAAAAGAGATTTTTCAGATCGTCATATGATGATGACCATTAAAGAAGCATACAGTTTATTTAAAGAAGAATATCCAAACAGCAGCATCCATGTTAAAATTTTATACTTTACCCCGAAATATGTTTTGCTTTCTTTCAAACATAAATTACTATGTCGCTACCACGCAAACTTTAATAACTTGGTGGAGTCTTAAATAGTCATTATACTAACACATTTAAAGTATGGAAGTGAGTTCAAAAGAAGTTGTTGGTTATATACCAATGAAACTTGTATGCTAAATGAGAATTGTAACATCTGCGAAAAAGATTTGGAAAACCTCATCCCAATAAATCGCTTGATTGAAAATATACCACAATAATCAAGTGGAAACAATGGAAGGATGAAAGAGCGTCCTCAGCTGCTGTTACAGAAGGTTCATTGGCAGCAGCCATCAGTTTGTTAGAACAACAGTTACAAACACAAAGCTCACAGTTTGTAAAGTCTAACCAGGAGCAATATTATAAATGTTGAAAGAAACCTTAGGGACACGGAAGTACCGTAGTCGACTTTGCAGAAAATTTTTCTTTGGTTTAGGGTTGCATGGTTCGAATTGTCACGTTCTTTCGTGATCATCAGTGATGAACTCTCTCACGATAAATATGCGTTTTGGTTCCAAAAAAAATTTTTGAATGCGTCTTTAAAACATCAAAAACATTGAACGTGATTCAATCTAAAATTGGTGGAACTTTTTTTGGTCGCACGGAAAAGGTGCCGTTGATGCAATCGGTGGTTCGACTAAAAGATTAGTTTGGAAAGAAGTGGTTCTAAGAAAACAGTAATTAACAATGCGAAAGAATTTTTTGTATTTGCAAAATCTAAAATACTAAAATTTAAATGTTTTTTGTTGATAGGACATAATTAAAACTTTTAAAAACTTTTTGGATAATCGCTGGAACAACATATTATAATTAATATTAATCAACACAGATTTTAAGTGTTACAGTAACTTAAAGAAACGCTGTACTTTATTAAAATTGTTTTACGGTTAAATTTAACAAACCATATTAGTAACTAAAATTTATAAAATATGTAAATTATAATTAATAATAATTTGTGACTTCCTTTGTTACATAAAAAATAAAAGTGAACGAAATTGTATACGTGAAATCTTATTCAACATGGGTTTCAGGCAATCTTCGGTGTCTTCGTTAAATAAAATTCCAAAACAACAAACCTTCAAGACGCTCTAAAGAAATGCACCGAACATAAATTTTACTTACAAATTGGTAACAATATAATTTATAAAGCAGATACTATTAAAAATATTGACACAATGAGGGTGCACAACTATATATCAGAAAGATTGTGTTGTCATTAATTCCTTAAAAGGTTATTTAGTTCATAACACAGCTCCACAAAAAAAATTGCTATTCTTTTTATGAGACATATGTTTTTCGTGGTAATTAGGCCTTCCAATTACGAATTCTGTCATCACTTCACTATTTTTTCCGAACCTCAAAAAACGGGATCCGCCATCATAAATGTTTTAAATTTGACTTCAGATCAGGAATTAGCAACCACAAAAACCACTTTATACGAAATTTGACCTAAGTCCGTCGATTTTTGAAAAAGTTACTCGTTATTTTGAAAAACACATCCGTCACTTTGGGTCCGCCATCTTGATTTTTCAGAATCTGACTTCAGCGACCAAAAAAAAAACCTAACGAAATATTTTCTAGTCCGTTTTTTGAGGTAAGAAAAAGAACAACATGATGTGCTACCTTAATTCTGGTCGTGGATTTGGATTTAGCAGATCTTTTTACATACATATGTAAAGTTAAATGTAATTTTTTTTAGTTTTTTTTAGTTAATTTTTTATAAGTTTTTACTATTGTTTGCCAGTTTTCTGGGGTTAGGTGAAAATGGTGACGTAATGGCGAAAGTTTGACCACGGATTCGTGATCAGAAGGTAAAATTGCTATGGAAAAAATATATCTTATAAAAAGTATACCCAATTTTTTGGTGTGGCTAATTAAGTAAATCTTTTATATGTGTTTTACATAAAAATTTTAGTTGGTATATTACATAAATTTTTTAGTGGATCAGTGTGAAAAGCTTATTGGATACCAAAAAGTGACAGAACGAAATATTGATAAATAATTTCACAGAAATTTTGCCGCGGTATGAATAGAAACGACGTGTTAATGATTGTGTTGAAAGCCTTAATGTTAAGAGAAAATTATACCGTTTTGTTGGGTCTTGTTGACAATTCTACTGATGTATAAATAATCCAATTTGTCATGTCAAAAACCTAAATTTGCTATCGGACAAAAAGAAAGAAAGGGAAATTTAAATGGCTAAAAAATCGTGTTATCAATCGTTACTTTAGTAGAAAGTGTATTTTATATCGTTGATTAATTATTGTTTTGGTTTTTAGTTCATTTTATTTGCAAAATTGTCTTACCAAATACCATTCGCGCTCAGATTTTAGGCCGGATATTTTTTTGTCTGGTTTTGAATACTTGCTTTCGGATTTAACTTAACCTGTTTCTCAAAATTACTCGAGCTTTGCTCTCGTAATTTTGTAAAAGCAGATTTCGTTAAATTTCCAAAAGCAAGTATTATTTAAAATCCAGTAAAAAATATCCGGCCAAATCTGAACACTAATGGTATTACATATAATAATCTTTCATTGAATGTTTAGTTTATTGAGTTTTTTAGTTTTTTTTTTATAATATTTCCATATATTTCCAATGTGTGTTGATATATTTTTAAAAATATTTCCCAAATACATATTTTTGGAAAATTTTCACCACTAGTTAATACTTGGGCTTAAGACGTTTCTGATCTATGAATTTACTTTTTCTTCTTCGGGTGCCTTCTTTCATACTAATGAATAGGCAACAATTTTGCAAAATTCGTTTCTATTTGAGGATTTCTTCAGCAAGGAGTTTTAGTCTAAGTCAGTCCAATCTCTTATATTTTTGGCCAGAAGCACTGTCTACGATTAGGTCCTCGTCGACCTTCTATGATGAGTTAAAAGAACTTATATGTATCATGTTTCATTCAAGTCAGATAACCCTAGTAGGCAGTTTTGCGTTTTTATGGAATTACTACTTACATATTTTATAATTTCTTAAAATAAAATGTTTATCTTTGATTTCCTTGACTTATTTCTTTAATATACTTCAACAGATAATAGAGTAAAAGAAATTAAAGAGCAGCTAAATAATAATAAGTAGGATCTTAGCATTCCACCAAAATACTTTTTTTTGATTTTTTAGATATAATCAAAGATAATACTACTACGGATAAGATGAACCATTCAATGCTATATTTTTGATACCCCTAATGGACTTTGGCTAACGGGAGCCGATGTCCATCGAGAGATTTTCGCGCTATCCTTGAACGAAAGTTAAACAGTGTTGCCGGCAGGCCTTTACTATTGGCGTGATGAAACGCGACTATAAAATACACAATTCGTTTAGCCGCCCGCTTTCTCTACTTCGTGTTCCGAATAAGGTACAAGCGACAGACATTGACAATGTCGCACATGGTTTCGTACCTCGATTCGCTGGGGCAGGGGTTACCCGACTTAATTTTATTCGCATTTACGGAAGCATTGATATCACCGACCTGATTCAAAACGCCCCATTTAAATGAACCATCTATTCGTAGTAGTATTATCTTTGATATAATTAAACAAGGTATACGATGTAATAAAATCATATTTGCTTAGACACTGTTTAATTAATTTTGTTTTAGAACGTTTTTAGGCTTTTAATTGCCTTTACCTAGTATTCTTTATCTTTACTTTAAGACCCGAACCCAATTACCAGTTTAAGTATAGTAACATAAAATTATTTAAAACCAGAAATTTTGCAACGATGGAATGATATGTAAAAAATTAATTATGCATATTTTATGACTAACAATCTAAAAATTATTACTTCCTAATGAAAAGGGCTTCACAAATCTGAACTGAAAACTTTCTATTAGATTATTTAAAAAACACGTCCGATTATATTGCAGCTATAAAAGCTGTTTTCATAAATTGCATTTTTATTATTGCAAAAACCTAGATACATACATACGTATACATAACATAATGTTTACTTCCTTAAAGATTAAGGTACGAAGAAGCGTTACAACGTAACTATGAACTTATTTATGTCTTGCCAGGCAGTATTGTTATATGTTATCAGTGAAATAAACGAAAAAAATTTAATATTTAAATACTTTCGTTTAGTTAGAATTTTATTTAAAAAGATGTAGTTTTGGGTAAATCATTTCCGGCATCTTTTGTAAAAACACGTATTCTATTTATGTTACAGTGTTATATTCAGTCGAGAAATGTTTCCTGCGAAAAATATTTGAAGGAAAAATATGAGGAATAGCTCATTTCACGCAGAATGCTAATCTGAAAATGGCGTTTTGAGGATTTTTCCCCAAAAAAATGTTTATTGTTATTATCAAAAAACGAAAAAGGAGCCTTTGATTTTTGATGAAAACTTAAAAACCAGAAGAGGTTGCGGAACTCTATCTCCATTATTTATAATTTTAATTTACCTCTAAAAAAACCGAGTACATTAAACTATTTTTTTTTTCAGGTATTAAACATTAATTGATTTTTTTTATTTATTATGTATTTAAAAACTTTAAAAAATTTAAATTTCCCCTACAAAAAATTTATATATATAAAGTTAATTTTTTAACAAGTTAGCTAAGTGTTAATTAACAAAAATTGTTTTGAAATTTCGTTTCGTTGTACATTAAAAATTATGACGTTTAAATAATTGTCAAAAAAGTTTTTTCGCTTCGTGTCGCCCTTTTTATATACATACTTAAAAAGATCACCCCCAAAAAGTTTAATAAATTTTAATCCCTCATTTATAATAATTTTATAACTTTGACAATATTAAAAGGATTAAAATTTTTTACAACGGGTTATGGCGTGATCTTGTTAAGTATGTAAATAAGGGGGGCTCCACAAAGAAAAAAAAATTACGAAATTTATTTACATTATTTTAATGTACAGGGTGTCCAGTTTTCGTGTTTTCATATACCAGCCCCCTTACTATAAAAGATAGAAAGATGGGATTTGCGGCTTACTGTCCTATTTTTTTATGAAACTTTCATTGCCGCAAACGAAATTTCATACCCCCCTTAAAGTTTCTGACATACAGGGCGATTTGAACTTTTTGTCTTTTTTGGGACCGTCCCCTGTATCTGAATTTGGAACTTTTCAATAAAGTGAAAAAGGATTGTTATAGATTTTTTTACGTATAATTTAGTGGCGTAGGTAGTTTTTTTCTAAAAAGTTTTGTTTTTTAGTTACGACCCAAACTTATGTTTTTTTTAAATGGGACACCCTTTTATTATTTTTTTTTTCTTATTCCCCTTCACAGGCTTTCAAAAAATATAATAGTCCATATTTATTTCTTTTAAAAAAGGAAAATTTTATATTTTTTTTTAAAATTTATCATTTTTCGTATAGAAGGCTATGCCGCAAATCAAAACAAAATTAAAAAGTCATTTTTATTATAACAACCCCATATTAATACATAATAACTAACAACATTAAAGAAAATAACATATTAATTTATTTTTATTTATTTAAATTCAAAAAATTTTCGAATTGGGCTCCGTTGTGTTCCAAACACTTTCGACATACTTTTTCAATTTTCGCAATCCATTTAATAAAGTAATTGGCCACCCCGCAAAAGCCTAAACGCTTGATGTGTAGCTTCTCGAAGTTGATCAATATTGTGGTATTGTCTCATATATATCTGATTTGTCATATACCCCCAAAAAAAATCCAAACAGAAAGATCGGGGGTCTTGGGGGGCCCCCTGACAGGTCCATTCGTACCAATCCATTTATCTGGAAATGTTGTTTCTAAATATTCTTCACTATTTGAGCATTGTGACTCGAAGCGCCATCTTGCTGGTAATAAATATTATTTAAATCGGCCAAAGGAAATCCTCTAATAGTTCCCTTAGTGCATCTCGCATTATTTTAGGTCCATTCCGTTAAAACGTCCTTCATAGATAAAATACTTAATTTTAGTGCCAAAAATGAAATAACCCCCAAGTCCAAAAAGATTGACGTTCTCGAGGAAATATTACATATTGGTTCGTTTGGGACCAATTGAGTTGTTTCGGGTTTTGAATACCAGAACTGGTAAAAAAGTCTCGTCTGACCACACCCCCTTTCTTTCAAAATTTGCATTTTCCTGCAACATTTGTAGGTACCAATTGCAAAAAAATTCCTACGTTCTGCATCACCGATGCAAATGCTGGACGAGATGGTATTTGTATGGTCTAAACTTATGTTTTTTTAGTATTAACTGAGTTTTTGATTTTTTAACCCCAAACCATATCACATATTTTTCTGCATGATATGGATGGTTGTACCGCGACAGAAGCCAAAACATTTATTTCATTTTCTTCCTTGTTTTCCTTGTTGTAAAATTAGGCCTTAGTTTTTTAAAAGATCCGTGTTCAATGAGATTGGCTTTGATTTTATGAAATATTTTTTATCAGGTTGATGTCTTTCTGGATACCTACGAAATAATTAGATATGTAACAAAAAGCTAGATAATAATAAGGGATTAAAACTTTTATATTTATTATGAATATTAATGTTACATATCAATTTTTTTGTTAATGCTGAATATTAGCAATGTCAAAATCTATTCAAATCATCAGATATGCTCACATTATAATAAAAACATCATATAATATATCATTGTTGAGAAGTCTACTTCCTAACATATAGGTATATAATATACTTTTAAAACCCTTTCCCCCGATTAAAATAAAGCCCCGAGGCTGCGTTGGCGTTCTTATAGCTTGGATAAACAAACATACATATCGTGTTTTTCATAATTTCCCTTTTTAAATTCATTATTTTGTGCCATTGGAACAATTTTTCACAAAAATAATAAAGTAAACTCCCACATAAAAAAAAACCCAAATCAAACAAATAACAGTAATATTTGACAACAATAACAATCCATAATGGCGCATTTACAGAATTTTGTTTTTGTCATGGCTATCCGTGATTGACCATCGGAAAATGAAAATTTTTACAAAAAATGTTAAAATTTTCCATTTTTAAAGAAGTAAATATGGACTATTATATTTTTTGAAAGGCCTGTGAAAGGGGAATAAGATAAAAAAATAATATATAGGGTGTCCCATTTAAAAAACATAAGTTTGGGTCGTAACTCAAAAACAAAACTTTTTAGGGAAAAAACAAACACGCCACTAAATTCTACGTAAAAAACTCTAAAACCCAATCCATTTTCACTTTTTGAAAAGTTACCAAATAATCGAGATACAGGGGACGGTCAAAAATGACAAATTTTCAAAATCGCCCTGTATGTCAGAAACTAAGGGGGCTATGAAAATTTCCGTTTGCGGCAATGAAAGTTTCATAAAAAAATAGGACAGTAAGCCGAAACCATCTTTCTATCTTTTATAGTAAGGAGCTGGTTAATAACACGAAAACTGGACCGCTTTCAGACGAAATTTCAAAACAATTTTGTTAATTTAATTTTAACTTGTTGAAAAATTATTTACGAAATTTTAACGGGAATGAGTTCTTTAAAGTGTTCTGAATTACACCATAATTTTTAACATGTCTTCAAATAATATTTAATACCTTAGTTCATGGTACTTCGCTTTTGACTTGTGTGCAAACCAAATGTCTGATTATCATCAAAAATCAAAATGGCTTCGTTTTTTCTCAGATTTGCATTCTGCGTCGAATATGCTATCGCTCATATCTTTCAAAGCTTTTTAACTATTTTTTTGCAGGAAACTCACTTCTCGACAAGACTATTAGTTCTGGTTAATAGTGGTCTTACAAAAAATAATGTAACGATTAGAAATAAAACAATTGTTACTTTCCAAGGGTAGTTTATTGGATATTATCAAAATGTATTTTGTCTTTAAAAAGTTTTAGAAGCACTTTTTTGGTAATTATTTAACTACTAACCAGAGGCATACAAATGTATATACTCACTTTTCTAAAGGTCTACCTTAATACCGACTTAAAAATTAGTAAGTATTGCTTATAAGGTAAATATGAAGCTATTTTATTTTTGATTTGTAGTTTTCCTACCAATTCATTATATAAATTCAAAAATTACTTCTCAAAGTTACCTTTTTGTAAAAATTCGTACTTTTCGGGCGCATGTGCGTTACTGCAGCGAAAAAATCATGGAATGTTAAAGTAATATTTGATGACTTAGAAGATAAAACTAACCTAACAGTGGTCCAAATTCCTGCAATAAAAATAAGACTTGGAACTATGGATAAGATTTATGGTTAACAAGAGAAAATCGTTAATGTATGATAAAAATAGAGTTGACGAGTACCGAGCTCTAGGTTACCCCGGCAATAACTTGGTAAAAGCTAGAAGAATGACCATCTTTCATTACTGATATTCGTCTATTTGAAAAGAAACTAAAAAGCCAAGAACAAAGTTTAAGTGAAGGGCCTTAGTGAAATCACGAATCATATGCCAAATGTCTTTAATTTTTTAAAGTTTTTAATTCCCTGTCAAACAACAAGTTTGTGTCTGTTTACTGTTTATCTGCCTTTAGTGAATTGTATCTTTTACAATAACTGGAGAATCCAAAGTCCAAATTTGCACAAAATTGTTCGGATTACTTTCTATGTCTAAAAATAGTGTTCTTTTTATTGTTGAACATTTTAACAACTATTCCATTAAGACTATTATAAAAAATGCTAAACACACCAATTGCTAAAGCAGCAGACGATATTACAGTGTAACTGTCTACAATGCCGTTTTAAATACTGTGATCTCAGAAAATATCACCACTGAAAATTTTAG
Source organism: Listronotus oregonensis (assembly GCA_019359885.1). NCBI lineage: Eukaryota > Metazoa > Arthropoda > Insecta > Coleoptera > Curculionidae > Listronotus > Listronotus oregonensis. The sequence goes on from JAHBCN010000232.1 coordinate 243,164, forward strand.
AATTGTAGTTTAATATGTAACTGTTAAATACAAAAAAAAAACTTAAAAAATAAAATGAATCAAAAGCCGGACAAACATTAAAATTTGCATTCATGACCTAAGTTAATTACAACATATAATAATTTCAATAAATATATTTGGTGTAATTAGTAGCTCAGTTTAACCACAGTTTACACAGTAAAAACAAATGTTATATAGCAGTAACGGGTGTTGCACGAAACACCATTTAAATCGCATTAAATATAATTTATGAAGGCTATTTAAAATATGAGCTTTTATGATATTGTTTACATGGTAATCATTTAAGTGTGCTATCTGCTTTTAAATTAGTTATTAGTCGTGTTAAAGAACACATTTGGATATTTTACAACCTTAAGGAGTTACAAAATATTTATTAATTGCTTTGTTCGCGGATCATTTAATGATCCTATTTAGAACTAAAACTGAACCCGTTTAGGATTGTTTAGAAGCCCAGTCCAGTTCCAGTCCCGGGATTTTATTTACTGCGAAGAATTTTTACATCCCAAAAATGACGTTTATGTCTTCTAATCTAGCTTTTTAAATATTAATTTGTACATGGTTAAATTAAAATGGGAAATCAAAAAGAAGAAAGTCAAATCGTTTTGTGGCAACATGTGGCAATACAGTAGTACTGCTAAAGGCGCGTTCACACCAAAGTTGACAACTAAAAGCTGACAAAAAATCGTTTGTAGAAAACTAACAGTTATCAACTAAAAGTTGCTTTTCTTAAATTAGAGATTTTTTGTAGAAAACTAAAAGAAAAACTAAATTTAGAGAAACAAGTGAAAAACTTGTTGCCAAAGAATTAGCGCGAAAGGTTTAGGCAGTAGTTCTACAGTTCTCCACTAGTTTTCTACAAGTTGCTTGCCCAAAGGCGGCAGTAAAAACCCACTTTTAGTTGTCAACTTTCGATCTTTACCGACACTCCGCGCGAAACAAAATTAATGGAAGTATTGTCCCCACAAGTGGAAGACAGGTTCGTATTTTATAGAAAAAGCAACAAATTGCCGCAACTTGTGGAAAACTTAGTGGAAGACTTTGTGTAAAGGGGCCAATACGTTTGGCAAGTTCAACAAGTTCTAATATTTTTTTCATGTTCTCATTAAAGATAAAACCAAATTACTTAACAGGTAACATCTATGTAAAAAGTGCTAAAAAAATTAACTACGTTTGATTGCTTTTTCCATATTGATACGGTGCATGAAAAGTTGAACCAAACTCTTGGTTCTAACAAAAAATCCGAGGATCTCAAATCCCTTTTTAAATCAATAATGAACAGATCAAAGTAGACAAAGCCTTCTGTTTACTCACTGTTTTCCATAAGACTTTTGAGTAAGATTGTTAAAAGTATATCTTTAAAATAAAACATAGTGTCTTGTTGTTTATAGATTTATATGTTTTGTTATTTTACTTACTGTTTTAATAAGATTATGGACATACCTGCGTAAGAGAAAATAGGATGGTCGTTGGAATGGTTAGTAAATTTGGCCCAGTAACAAAGAGTAAATTCCTTAAGATCTGGTATACCAGTCTTGTATTGAATATAGGGAAAGTAAAGATTTTGTTTAAATCCTACTTTATAAAGGGAACACTGGTCATTACTGGCCTCATTAAAAGATTCTTCTTGTTGATATCTAAAACAAAATACTTATATAAATATTATGTAGCAAACCAAGTGCCTAACGAAAACCAATTTTTTGCAAACTAGTTTTTACAGACTTAGGGACAAAAGTGACCCATTTAATGGTTATATACCTTATTTTTTGCACTTCAGAAACAGATTACCCATAAAAAACACTGTTTAATTAGTTTAATTAAAAAAAAAGTCACTTAGCTACTTGTTAATAATAAACAACAATAAAACAAGTGTCGTCAATTATTAATCATGTCTTATACACCTTAGTCCCTTGATATTAAATAAATATTTTTGGTCCATGTTTTAAAGGACTAATGGACAAAAACTTTTTTGTCCGGAAGCACAAATGCATTTTTTTGCAAATTGATTTCTTAAGTACAAGTTTAAAAACATATTTTGGTATTTATATCTAACAAAAGCTTTTTATTCATGATTATTTTAATATTTGTTTTTTAAAGAAATTAAAAACTTTGTAAAAATTACACTAATTTGGGTTTTAAATTTTTTGCGCTTTATGGACTTACTTTCTACCAGTTCTGTGTCAGTAGAAAGGAATAATTAAAATCGATAATAATAATTTAATTGACTGTTAGTTGTTATGCTCCTCTCGAAATGAATTGTTTTAATTACTTTTACCCATAGCAATATAAGTATATATTGTTTCTATAAAGGTAATAAGTATTAATAAATAGCACTGGGCAATATATAAATAATAAATAGTAAAAAATTTTAAATTTTACAATTCAATTTTTATGACCCAAGCCTTATCTGGTTTTGGTTGGATGTACGAGGTGGAAGGCATGTTTTTGCTGGAAACCCTCGGAAAATGTCAGTCGGTAATACCTAATTTTTTTGGATCATTCGATTTTTTTTTTAGGAGCTCATTTACCATGGTGAAACATCACGTTAAATTTCGTGTTCGGTTGGGTAGTTTTTGCATAATAGTTTGAAATCCAATTTTGTTTAAAAAAAAGACCCTTTTGCAAATTGACTAGAGTCCCGAATATTGAACTTTTTCATTTGATTTTTTTAAATATACTAGAGACTTTTTAACTTTAAAATTTTTTTTTTTTTTAAAACAAAATCCCCGGGTTATTCGAGCGTCCTCAGCAATTGTTTAAAGTTACCAAAAAGTGTTTTGCTTATAAACAAATTGATCTTCACAAAATTTTTTTTTTAAAAAAAGGGGTTTTTAAAATATCGTAAAGACGCTTTTCTTAAGGTGTAATTGATTTTCGTAGTTTCTAAAACTACCTCGAGATGGTGCAACCGCAACGGTAAATTAAAAACCTATTTTTTTCCAAAATTAGCTAGTGTCAGGGGTACAATTTAATATAATCAGCAAAAAATTCTAATCAATTCTGCATCAGTTTAGTTAAGGACTTTTTGTCGTATTTAACAATAAAGGGGAAGATGATAAATACGCAACTTTTAACTAGCCCTATTTTCTACATCTTTTATCAAAAGTGTTTTAAGGGCATTTGTTTGAAAGAAAATGTAAAGCTCTTTTAAATGTCGTACCTTTCGGTTTTGGCTAGAGGGCGATGTTTAAATAAAATTCGATTTTTCGAGATTTTTTCAAGAAATTAACATTTAATGATATATTTCATACCGTAGGTTAAGAAGAGGAAAATACCTATTTCGCAAAAACTGCGTTTAGATATCTGCTGTTATTTTTGACTTATTTCAAAGTAACCTGTTTTTCAATTGATAAATAATATTAACACAAAAAGTAAAAAAATATTTACTGTAAATTAAAAAAAAAATCTAAAAACTAATTAAAAGTTTGTATTGTATCTTCTACAATTAAAAATCAAAAACATAAAAATGCCGGGATTGAATTGATGATTGTATTTATTAATTTTAATTTAAGTATTTAGTCTAGTAGGCTCGGTAAAAAACCCAGAACCAAAAATTGGAAAACGATATGACTTATTTAAGTTAAAACATGTCAGGTTTACTCCAATTTTAAAATAAATAAATTGCTAGCATGTTATATTCTACTTGATTTGAAGTTCTGATTTTTTATGCAGATTAGATTCTAATAAGGCAACCTATTAAATTGGAACTGACATCTGTCAACTTAAATAAGTCATATCGTTTTTCAATCCTCTGTTCTTGTTTTTATTTCCAAGCTTACTTTACTAATATATAAATTGAAGTAACTACGATTAAATGCTCCAATCGCGGCATTTTCATGTTTTCGATTGCTTATTTTGATCTCTTGTGGATACAATACAAACATTAAAATATTTTTTAGTATTTTTTTTTACTTGGAAGTTATTATTTTAATAATAATAATTTTAGTTCTATTAATATTTTAATAATTTGTGTCAATAATATTTGTCCTTTAAAAAACAGGTTCCTTTAAAATAACTTGAAAAAGAATGCATATATCAAAAAGCGATTTTCGCTAATGTGTAGGTGATTTTCTCCTCTTCTAAACCTTCAATAAAAAAATATATCGCCGTATTTATATGTTCCAGTTGTAACATATTATCTACTGTATTTTTTAAGGTAGGTTATCAATCACCCTGTATAGTTATTTTATTGTAAATTTTATATTTCCCTCATTTGTTAACCTAATTATGTGAGTGGACACCCACGAGCGAGCATTAAACTCTTAAAATATATTAAAGCCTAATCGCTATTATATAAATAACTTTTTCTCGGGAGAGAATGCATTTTTGGTTTGTCTGGAATAAACCAGTAATTTAATGTATAAACAAAATTTCCTTGTAAATTACAGTTCACAAGGGAAGTTAATTACAAAGCAGGAAGGAAGATAACATAGTGAAAATTTGTAACAGTTATTATATTGTTGGAAATAATAATTATAGTATCCTTTTAATTTACCTTAAAACAGATATTATTTAAAATCCGAGTTGAAGACGACTTTTATCCATCTGCTTGCCGAATGAAAAGTATTTTTTATAAATATATATATATATATATATATATATATATATATATATATATATATATATATATATATATATATATATATATATATATATATATACATATATATATACATATATATATATATATATATATATATATATATATATATATATATACAGTGTGTCCCAGGATGCGAATTATACGTAAAAATAAACAATTTTGGAGTTGAAATTTGCCCAAAATCCATTTCGCTTGATTAAAAATAAAATTTAGCATATTTTATTTTTTAAAAAATAAGCATGCCTTGATACAAGCATTTTTAAATTTTATGAGTGTAAAGTATTTCTAGCAAGATTTAAAAAAAAAAAGCTTATAAGAAAATTTTTGTTAATGCAAAATATGCCTGAATACCGAATTCATAACCATAGTCTACTTTGATTTTTACGTTTAAATTATTTACTTATTATAATATATGAATAAAAAATTAATTGGTAAACAAAACGTAAAAATCAAAGTAGGCCTATGGTTGCGAAATTCGGTATTCGGGCATAATTTTGCATTCTAAACAACTTTTTCTTATAAACTTTTTTATATCTTGCCTAGAAATACTACTTACCTACCTATAAAATTAAAAAAAATGTCAGATCAAGGCATGCTTTGATTTTTAAAAAAATAAAAATATGCTAAATTTTATTTTTTAATCAAGCAGGGCTGGATGCCAAACGGTCAAATTTCAACCCCCAAAATGTTTTGTCATTTTTACGTATAAATTGCTCATCCTGGGACACACTGTATATATATATATATATATATATATATATATATATATATATATATATATATATATATATATATATATATATATATATATATATATATACCACAAGGCTAAATAGCCTTTTCTTTCCGCAAAGTTTGACCTCTTATAATTTAAAGAAGACTATTCGTAATCTTTTTTTGTGACAACAAACACGTGTTTAAAGCATTGAACTGGACAATATTTTGCTTACTTTTTTTTTGTCATATCTATCCGCAATTTTATAAAACATGTAAAAATTTATATGAATAAACTAAACAAATATATCTTAGAAAATATTAAGTCTAGGTATAGGACAAATTAAATTACAGGAATAAATATTTTTCTTTACTGTAATATAAAATTATATACGATAAGTTTCCTTTAAAAAAGTAATATTTCTAAATTTAAGAATTGTGACGCCTAATTAGTATGTTTTTTTAACACCCTGTATTATGTATCTATTCTTTTGACTACAGAACATTAAAATTTTCTTGACAACTACTACAGTCCATAAAAAAATGTAATTTTTTTGTTTGATTAGATACATTTATGCTAGTATGTCACGTTTACATAAGGTAGCATAATTAAATATTAATTATTCAAATATTGATATAAACTTAATAAAATTAATCTTTACAAGTATTTCTTGTAGAACATATGGTAATCAAATTACTGCTTATATATCCTTGATTTACTTTCTACCATTCTTAAGAGAAAGAAATTAATTAAACTTGATAAAACAATAAAAAGTATGATTTACTATATTCGGTACGATTGATTCTGATTATTTTAATTGCATTTACACCCAGACATAATAATAGCTTTTTAATATTGTTATAATAATAAACGGTATTTATCGCAAAAATAATAAACACTTCTGATAAAATAAATGTTATATAATATACATAAATAATAATTTCTCTTTAACTTATTTTGTTCCTGTATTACTTTTGATATTCTTTATTACCTAATAATTTCTTAATTTTGACACTGATAATAGTAGGTAGCTTATTTTGTGCTATTTTACATGCAAACATAAATATTTAAAAAAAAAAAACCTAAAATATGTAATTTTAAGATTATTTGATTTTAATAAATAAAATTTTAGGCAATTATAAAATATCAAATTTCTGTGACAGAAACAATACATTTTTACTCCTTACTGTTTTTATAAAATTCTGTTTTTTTTTAACAAATAATTTTAATAAATTAAGTTGCAAAACCATGATTAAATTAAAACATGCAAAAATAATTGTCCTTTGCAACTACGTATTTAAGAAAGATTTAAAATAATTTATTACAATAATTTACCACATTTTTTATTGTTGCCTTTTGTATAGATATTTCTTTTACAAAATCTTTAATTAGTACTGGCTTGGCAAAGCAAAACTTCCATAATAACAGTGAAGTACGTATATCATGTCGTTATTGTAAGGGTCAAACCCCGTAGGACAAAGAATCAATTAACCTTATTGGAGTTACTTTCTAAAACAAGCTTAAAGGGCATTCATAGTCACAGCCCTTCCAGAATTTTTGAATTTCTCTTTGAACCAATTTTTTTTTAAACTCTACGAGGTCATCCAATAAGGATGATTAAAATTTAAACAAAAGAAATATGAAATCAAATTAAGGTTTTTTAATGGAACACTTTTATTTATTGGTTCGTTTTTGAAAGCGTCTTATTTTTTTCCAATATGTTTAAATAAAAAAAAAATTAAATCCATATCAGAAATCTGCTACTTAAATTCACAATTAGAAAAAGGTAACAATAAATACCTAAAATGCCAGAACATAAAAAGTTAATATTTCTTTAAAATTTAGCTACTGTATTAAACAACATTTGTACTTTGGCACTAAATTTATTTTGATCTAAAAACACATCAAATATTGTTCTTTACTTATTAAAGAACCAAATATCTCTTTTTGCAATTAAAAAAATAGTTTTGGCGAAATTATAATTTAAAATTTAAAAATTTGCCGTCAGACCAAAAAGCCGTGTGACGACACAAAGCGGCGGTCTTGAAGTTCCAATATGAGATATTTGTTTGCGTTAATTTATTTTATTCCAATTAAAAAGAGAAAACTAATGCGTTCTTTTATCCTAATTTAAGATAAATCGATTTAATGTCAGTTAATAATGCAACATAATAACTGTAAAGGGTAATTACACCGTCAAAACTCATTGCAAAACCACCAAAGAATATATTTCAGAAAAACAGGTTGTTCAAAAAACTTCATTATCATTTTCAGAAACACCTCGTATAGTCATGATTACCGCCTTTTTTAACCAATGCAATACGTTTTTGCCTGATAAAGATAAACAGATTGCAGTATTTTACTTTTTAAATAAACAAATGAAAATGGCATTATATACCATTACTATATACTCATATTACTATATACTTATTATATACTATTATAAAAAAATTTATTATCCTGCTACCTCGTTTGGTACTTTATTTACTGCGTTTTTATTTGAGATGTAATATTGGAACTTAGCCTCGGTCGCCTTTGTCGATCAATGTTGTGACTGACTCTGTACGCTTTTTAAGTAAATCAACATTAGGCCCATAAGCATTCTTGTGTATTTGGAAAACAGACTTATATCTAGGAAGAGTTGGCTTTATACTATTCAAAAAAAACATATACTTTTTTAACCTAAATCTGACAAAAACATATTTTTGTCCACCAGTGCTGCCTTCCCTTTCTTTGAAATATTTTGACTCGCTTGTGAAAAATTAGCCAGTATAATTTTATCTCCAGCAACCTGAAATTTTACTTTCTACAATCTATCTGGAGAAGCTCAAAACTTTTTAGCCTTTCGATCCCCAAGGCCAAAAACCTGTTTTGTATAATTTAATCGCCTCTCACTAAACTTTAATTACCTACGGTGTGTTAGTACGTATTTAATTTTGGATGGAATTGCAAAAAGCGCATAAATTTTACAAATATTACTTTGCAAAAAATTAAAAAAAAAAAAAATTGATGCACAATTAAGTAGCGCATACATACAGACATTAAATATCATGGTGTACCCAGGGGGGCAAGGAGGCATTAATAAAAAATAAAATATTTATTCTCTTAAATGTGTTCATTTACTAAAAACAAAAACGAAGTAATGAATAAATCGCTGACTTGGCTTTAACAACATGTCAGCCTTTTGAACATTCCAATCACAAGACATTTTATGCTCTTATTGGGAGAAACAAAGATACAAAATGGGATTAGAATTTTTAACACATTATAGGCCATTTTTTTGAAAAATATGACTGTATTACATTTTTTTTATTGTTTCCCATTTTATAGGCATGTTTATTGTAAATCACCATCTTTATTTTAAATTTTCAATATTTTGTCCATGTAAAATTGCATTAAAATAAACAATTTTTTAGCATTTTTAGGACTATTTTATCTTCTTTTAAATTAGTTTAAAGCCCTTTTAATTATAAAAAAATGAATCATAAACTAGTTACTATCCTACCAGCACACAGCATACTGTTTTTCAATTTTTAAAACTTCCTTTGTTTCGTCCTGCTTACTTTCGGAAAAATCGCGTCTAAAACTGCATAAAATCTCTAGTTAGCAAACACTCTTACCGAAAGATCCCTAAAACCCTTTTATCCTAAAATTTAGGATATCAAGGTTAATTTTTGAAATTACTCGAAGAGAATGTCAAATCAAAAATAATTTTATATTGTATAAAAAAGGTATTATACAATATTTTTGTTTTTTGAATAGGTCAGCTGTTATTTATATAAAAAACTAAAAAAATGCAGCTTTGTGGGTGAATTTCTCCGCTCATACAGGGTGGCGGGAGTGGCTGCATTTTCAAAAAAATTTATTGGTCCAAAAAACATCCATACCAAGTGGCATGCTTTCTTCACAAAACGCAGTATAATTTTACGAAGCCTATATAATATGAGTATATGATTCTCAAAAATATTTTAGAATTAAACTTGTATTTTCTGCTCTTCCCGTGCATTTAATTTAGGTTCCTTTTTAAATTATATTTTTTTATGCACAAAACTTTTGTTGAAAAGAAAATATCTAGAAAATTTACTATAAAAATTTCCTAACAGAAGAATTCCTGCCTGAAAATTTATATTTTGAAACTAGTTAAAATTTAATTCGCTTTTGCTTTAAAGTCTTACATTTTCAACTTTTACAGGCATAGCTTTTTAACATTTTTAACAACTCCCTTGAGTAATGTTACTTGAAGTCAAGAGATAAAACAGAGAGTCCTTAAAATTCTAAGAGTCAATGGAAACTGTTCAGATATAGAGCTCTGGAAACGAAGTTCTCTTTCTTAGGTTCATTTATAATGTCATTATCATTCCTGTTTCGTTTCCGTTTAACTTCTCGTAAAATAACTTCTTGAAGTCAATAGATTAAGAGCTGTAACATTTCCGTCACAGTATTTCGTTTATAAAAAAGGGGCTTTAGGTTCATTATCAGGGCTATTCATAGCAGTAAACTATTTTTTAATATAAAAAGTTGTGAAGCCTCGTTGGAAGGTATTTAAGGTCCTTGAATGAATAGAATAAAATAATATCATAAAATATAATAAAATACTTTTAAAAAATCAAGTAAATAAAAATGGTGCTATGGAACTATATGAAAATAATTTGCATTTTCGTCAAGATGGAGCTTCCCCTCACTATGCTTTAGCAATTTGAAAATAGCTCAATAAACAGTTTTGAGGAAAATGGATTGGAAGACGATGTGCAATGGAATGGCCCGCACGATCTACAGACTTAACTTCTTTAGATTTTTCGCTTTGGGGTTATTTTAAAACTAATGTGTATAGAACTCCACCTGCATTCACCAAACAAACTTATGCCAAAGTTCGCGAGAAATTTCAAAACAGCCTTTATCATTGTCTCGCCAATGACGGCACACAAATTTTAGTATTAGCGAAAATAAAGTATTCGAACTCAATAAACTCTCTGTTATTAACACACCCTTTTTTTCCTCTTTTCTACGTCCATCGATTTCAAGTTTTTTGGTAAAATTGTACAATGCCGTTTGAAATGATGTGTCACACTATGGTGCTGCCAGTTGACATATCAAAGGGAGCTTAGCTGAAGGTAAAGAGATGACTGATAAAGTTTATCAAATATGAAACTAAACTTCCCTTGAACATCTAAACCGATGCGTTTTTTTAGAAGCCTATTTAGGGTGATTCGTTTTAAAGTACTACTAGCAGTAATCAATTTCTTAAATGAGTTTAAAAAATTTCTTGCAGTAAATTTTTCTTGTTAAAATTTTTCTATTTACGCGCATTTTTTAAAAAATGCATATTTCATTTCTCTTTAATGCAAGAAGAATACACTATTTTTCTTGCCGCTGTCTGGCTTTTATGGCAAATGTGTTAATGATATTTAGAATATCTCTCTAATAGCTCATAACTTTGTTTGTATTGTGCGTAAAAAAAATTTGCACCAAAAAAAGTTTTGTAAGTAGATTTTCTACGAAACAAAATTGGTCAGAAATTGCAAAATGCATGACGCTTGTCACAAAACAGCAAAAAACCAAAAAGGTAAGAAAGGTACTTTGATGGACCATTTACACTTCTCTGAGAACCTTCATTTTTGGTCAGAAAAAAACTTTTTGTTCGAGTGAAACCTAGAGCCAAATTTCGTTAAAATCGGTTTTATAGATTTGCACAATAATTTCGCTTAAAAAAAATGGACAATTTTGCAAACTGGGTAGAGTCTAGAATGTAAGACCCAAACATTTAAATGTTTTTCGCATGTACTAAAAATTCAAACCCTTTTTTAAAAATGAAAATCGGAATAATTGGATCCCTTCAGCAATTGTTAAAATTTAGAAACAATTTTTTTGTTTATAAATCAATTTACTGTTTCCGCAAATTTTCAGTGAAAATTGTACAAACAGTGACTTAAAGTATTCGAAAGGACGCTATCAAAGTTGTTAAAGGAAAAAAAATTTAAATTTTTAAATAAAAAAATTTCACAGCAAAATAAATAAATATGTATATATATATATATTAAAATTATAATTTTAATAAAATAAAATTAATATTTATTATATTATTATTAATTTTAAAAAAATTATATATATTAAAATTTTAATATTTTTTTATTATTAAAATATAAAAACCCCCCCTATTTTTATTATATATATATATATATATATATATATATATATATATATATATTATATATATATATATATATTATATATATAATAATATATATATATATATATATATATATATATATATATATATATATATATATATATATATATATATATATATATATATATATATATATATATATATATTTATACAATAACTGTTTTAATAGAGAGTGTTTACTTTCAATTATTTGGTCGATTTAACAACTTGGCCCACTATAGAATTACAATCATTCTTATTTATCATAAATCTTCCATACAGTTTAAACAGTAACACACGCTAAACATTTTTTTTCTTTATTTGATCATATAAAAACTTACTCTGGTCCACCAAATAATCCAAATCCATCACCACCGTATGATGGCTTAGAGCCTTGAAAGAATTCACTGTGCAATAGAGGTTGCCATGAGTCAGGGTCATGAACATCTGCATTCACTGCCAGCACCAGGCAAAGTGCTTGTAGAAATCGAACCATTGAGGATTTCATTTTGAAATTTTATAATATCCTTATTATATTTTATATTGTGCTGATGAAAGTCATCTGAAAAAAATAAATTATGTGAAAAACCATTATACAGAGTATTTTATATTTGCCTTCCAAAACGTATTAACCTGTACCTTTGATTTTAAGAAAAAAAGGCAATTTTAACGCAGGCCTTTTAGATGTTGAATTAAAAGAAAAATTAATAGACTAATGCTTTTTCCTAACTGTTTTATTGCACCACTTAAAAAAAAATAAGTGTTTTTTTGGAAAATAAAGTGTATATTAACAAGTGTCTATAGCTCTATACAGGGTGGCAAATAATGTTTTTTGTATATTTTTCATTAAATAGAAAAAGAATCTAAAGGCAATTTTAATAAAAAAAAAAAGTGACAAATAATTTATTATAAAATATTTGTGGGTTACTTGGTAGACATGCACTAACAGAGTGCATAAAATCAATTGACCCATGCGATCTTGCAGATCCCCTTAAATAAAAAATTAAAAAACCTTTTATAATTTTTAAAAGAGTTATTAACGGTTACCCTTTTGGAGATACAAAATAAAGTTTAAAATGTAAATTAGACAATAATTAAAATTAATATTACCTAAATTTTGTTTTAAAATTTTTTGGCAATTCTAAGTACTTTTTAAAATTAATACAGAATAATTTATTATGACAGGTACATTTGTTATTTTTGAAAATGGCACTGATAATACTGGTAATACATTAATTGATTTCAATGTTTCCTAAAATTATCTTAACATTGAGGATGTGACTGGTAGAATTAACGAAGATGAAAATCTAATACAATCCACTATTTTTTTAAAAAACTTAGTCACTTTAATATTAAAAACGACAATTTTTTAATTTTACATGCAAATAAAAATTTTGTTTTTGCACCAGAATATAGGTTTTATTTTGTATCTCTGAAACCGTTTTAGATTTGGCATATGAATTGCTTTTAATAGTAGGTACTTTTCAGTGTTTTTACTAAATTACTATGATAATCAGGGTCGTACCGACAGAAGAGGTCTCGATTTAATTTGTTTACATTTTTATTAAACGTCATATTTTCGCAGTTTTCTTTAAGAAATTCTGATTCCGCGGTATAAATGATATAACAGAGCAAATAGTGTCGCCCATTAAAAGAGTATTTCGGCATTTTTTAAAAGGTAAGAACAATATTTTTTTTTAATTACACTGTTATTAACACAATAATAATTAAATAAACTTTATTTTTAAACCCAATTTAAAATTTTTTGAACAATAATTTCATGACAAATTTTTTTTATTATTGGGCGGGCCTGCACCTTTTTTAAAGTGTTTTCTCGAAGATGGCTAATCTGGCAGGTTTTTTACAGCAATACCTTTTTTATGTCATTTTTATCGTAAAATCGAACTTTGGAAAAACCAAAAAAAAATGACGTTTAATAAAAATGTGAAAAATTAAATTAAGGCCTTTCTGTCAGTGCTCCTGATTAAAATTTAAATTTAGTAAAAACACTCAAAGTTCCCCCTTTAAACAATTTATGCCAAAACTCAGATGGCTATCTGAAAAAGCAGAGATATAAAAAAAAACCTAATTTTACCCTTTTAAAACTCTGCAACCCAATGGCTTTGGTGATCATTAATATGAACTAATCTTTAGAATTTAACATGTAGTATCACCCCTAGAATTATTCGAACGGTATTTCCGGACACCTTATATCTGTTTTTAAACAGCGTCATGCTTTTTTTTATGATATTCAAATGTGTAACTTGATGTAACTCCCATTCTTTTTATTTAAAGTTTGTGAAAAATAGTTTAGATAAAAATTTTAAAGTTTTAAAAATATTTAAAAAAAAATTCCGTATCTTTTAGGGGGTTTTTAGAAAGTCTGGACGTGGCCCACTGTCTTATTTCAAATGGGGTCCCCTATTTTTATTTGAGTTTTCATTTAAAAAATTTTAATTTATTTTCATTTTGCGAAAAAATAAAATTATATTTATACATCGTAAATTTTAAAAAAGATAAAACTATTTAATGTTTTTTTTTTTATTTTATGGTTATAAAAAAATATATTCTTTTAAGTATGGGAAAAATATAATAAATTAATTAACTATGAGTTTTTTTTTTATCCAATTAAAACAATTTTTAAATAAATGTAAACTAAAAAAAAAGATATGTTTATACTCTTTTTTTAAAACAAAATTTAAAACTATTTTTTTTTTGAGGTTGCATTTTCCTTAAAACTCATTTCTTTTAAACATTTTCCTTTCCAAAAAAAAAATTCAATTATTAAAAAAAAAAGTATTTGACGATATGTCAAACTTCATGGGTAATTAAAGAAATGAATAAACATAAGATATACTGATAGTTTGATTAGCTTATGATTTTTTGCATTTTGCGATGTAACCATTAAAGCTAGACATTGGGTGTGCTACATAAAATATGTAAAACAAATGTCAGGGTGAAAAAAAGTGATTTGACGGATATGTCAAACTTTATGGCTAATTTATAAAATGAATAAATATAGCGATATATCATGATAGTAATAATGATAAGGCTTATATATAAAGCCAGACATTGGGTTTGCTGCATAAAATATGTTAAGAATTTCAAGGAGAATGCAAATCTCAAATACAAAAATGGGAAACTTATTTAAAATACGATAGTAAGTCACCTCCATGACTTTGTAAAACACCCTGTATATGTACAAGGAAGTTTTTTAAAATATAGTTTGATTCACTAAACTTTATTACTAAACTTGTTTTTCCCAAACCTTCAAATAAAAAAGTTAATGGGGAGGGTCACATTGATAACCGGACACCCCGTATATATTTTTAAAATTTTTTACCATTGACATTTTAACATTTTAAGAATAATAATACATATTCATACTACTTCTAGGCAAATTTAGTCAGTTACTAATTGTAAATACTTAATATGAACTACCCTATTTATCTACTAATAAGCTTAGCTTAGCTTTCTAAATTCCTAATCTTATTTAAACCAAAATACAAACTAGTAAACCTGTTATGCACGTTATTTTCGCCTAATAAAAATTAACTAAATAATTTGAGAATTGCTGTGTAAAATATTTTTGGTTAAATGGTTGCAATAAATTTAAATAAAATGTAAATGGCCTGTCAAAAACATGTACTGTTTCACAATAAAATTACAAGCCACTAATGTATATTGAATTTACAGAGAACCAATCTATAAAATTGCATATAATTAAAATAAAATTTAACTTATTTGCATTTTGTGTACAAAATACAATTATAACTCCTATACATGCAGTTATTTAACAAAGATAAAACATATTTAATGTTTGTTATTTTTAATTTTATGGTTGAGTAAAATAAATAATACTCCTCTTAAGTAGTAAAAAACTTAATTAAACCATTAATTTATTATGCAGTTTTTTTATTACAAATAAAATAGATTCGTTTCAACAAAAGGTAAAGGTTAAGTAAATGCAAAAATAAATATGAAAGAAACGTTATATACTGTAAAACAGTAAAAACATAAATTTAAAGCCAAAGTATTTATTTATAATTCGCTTACTTTCCACAGGACACCCACAGTACGTTAGTACTAAAACTTTAAGTTTTCCGTGATTCTGAATTTTGAAAGATAGAAATGAGGAATTCACAATTCTCCATTCTACTAGGAACACACAGTACTGTATTTCAAACAGAAATATATGCTCTACTGCACTGTGCAAAAGAAAATAACAGGAGGCTTGATAAAACAAGCGGATCTCGTATAATAACAGACAGCCAGGCGTCACTAGGGGCACTAGGTAAACCCCAAGGTGACGTCCAAGCTGACATGGGAATACCAAAAAGAACCGGAGGTCTGGGAGAATCAACAGGGTAAATCTCCTGTGGGTGTCATAGGATGACTGCTGAAATAGAAGGCAACGAAAAAGTGGATGAGCTAGCAAGATATGGATCATCCACACCATACTTTGGACCAGAACCTGCCCTTGGAGTGACCAAAACCACAGCACGAGGCAAACCAGGGAATGGATCCGAAACAGACACAAGGAATACTGGGAGAACCTCGGTAGAATAAGACATGAAAAAGGGCTTCATAAGGGGCCCATCCAAAAGAACGAAGGAAGAACTATTCGACAAAGTAGGAAAAGACTCTCGTGATACTGTGGTAGGCTGCTAACAGGCACGATAATCAAGAGGTAACACCTACACAAGATAGGCTCATACAATGGGGACCCAAGTTGCACGCGACGAGAGGGAAGAAAACAGCCTACCACATACTGTGTGAATGTAAAGCGTTAAATCACAAAAGACAGGCATTATTTGGGCAACTGAAAATGAGCCCACAGGAATATATCAACCAACCAGTCTCGGGGTTATACAGACTTGTAGAAGGAACAAGACTAATGGGAGGATTGGTATAAAAGACAATGGGAGATTAGGCACAAAAAGTCCAAGAGGCTGCGCTGCCTCCGCTAGTGAAAGGGCTCCCAGAAACAAGAAGAAGAAGAAGAAGAAGAGGGAGAGAAAGAGAGAGAAATGTAAAAAGTTTTAGGAAATTTTGTTGGTGATTTAAGCATGGTCCCGGTGCGGCCTAAGTCTTTTTCATTAAAAATAAATTTAAAAAAAAATAAATACTGCTTTTTCTTAAACATGCCGATTTTCCGAAATTTTGCAAAATTTTTTGAATCATTTTTTTTTTTAAATTTGAGTGTGATGTTAGTTCGTAGGTTAACCATTAGCAATTTATTATTTATTACCGCAATTTTTTTTAATATATTAGACTAAAAAACAGTTAATTACAATTCTTAATAAACATTAATCTGGCAACAGCACATCACATCTTCTCACTTAAAAGTTAAATTACAGCACTTTCTCTTTCATTAATTATAGTTTTTAATAAAAAAAAGTCCCTAATGGCTCGAAGCTCAAAGGGCAATTTCCTTTTAATTACTGACAGTTAAAAGACAACAATGACGGTTTATTAATTAGTTAGAAACGGTGGGACAATTGGAAGTGTTTATTTTTAAATAAATAGACTTCTTTTTTAAATTTACCCCTTTAGATTTTTATCTATATTTATTTGTCTTAAATGAATGTTAAAGTGGCCGTCATGTCAAACATTAAAATATTTGTTTATATATTTTTTTTAATATAGGTTCTTTTTAAATTCTTCAAATATTAACTTTTTTAAACCTTTTTTATGTTTTTAAAAAAAAATATTACAAATCGATCATATGGATGTGTCGGTATTAAGTTATAAATAAGTAATGCGCTGTTGCCAAATTTCAATTTAATTTTTTTTTCTCTTATAACTTGCTTCTGAGTGATGCATCATTAAAATATATAAGACATCCCTATAGAAAAAAAATTGAAATATATGGTTTAATGAAACGTTTTTTTTTACAAGCCAAATTCCAGGAAGGATTCCTTTTTAAAAAATATAAAAAAGTTTATATAAATATGATTTAAAAAAACTGCACAGTTTCTAGGGTACAGTGTATTAGACTCTTTTTTAAAATTTTTTAGTAATTATAATAAACACCATGTAGCCTTTTTTGTTGAAATTTGTCATATTTTTTTTTATTAATAATTTAGCCTAATTAAGGAGTGGTTCCTTCCACGCGGCCATCGCATGCGACTAACGCAATGCGATAACGCATGCGTTTAATCGGGGGTTTCTTGGGACCGCGGCTCAAACTCGCGATAGCAAAATTATTAGTAAAAGGGGAATAATCTTTGGTAAGAGTCGATGGATGTTTCAGCAATATATTTATTATTAGAAGAAGGAAAGGGGATGACAAAATACTATTACAATTAAATTTCTAAACATAAAGCCTATAAACCAATTTTTCAGCAAAGACGCAATGAGGGTTGTTATATACATTAATAAACGACATCTGCAAAGGATGAAGTAAAATTTAGAAAATATTTTTAGAGTGAATAAAGGAGTTTAGTTTTATTCTTGACTTAGTAAAAGACGATATAAAGTCCGAGCCAGACAACAGAGTTGAATATCCAATAACCCCAGAGGAAAAATTACCCATTGATTAAGGTAAATCTGTACAGGGTGAACCAAGTTCGAGTCTCATCATTAGGATTTGGGAAAATTTTAAAGAGATGGGTCGGTTAAATGGGCAAAGTTGCACCATATGATGCTAATCAAAATGCCCCCTTTTAGAATTTTAAAAATTTTTGAATACTTACTTTTGGAAAAAAACCGATTATTCGCAATTTCGTTTTTTTTTTTTATGATTTATTTGAATCGATGTAACAAAATAACTTTACATTTCCAATGCTACTTTCATGTTCACAAGATATGTTTTTAGATTTATACACCGAGATTCGTTTTGAGCTGTCATCATCAACTGTTTTTTTTTTAAAAACGGCCCTGGATTTTAATTATGTATTCTAGGGGCTTTTTTGTTCCCAAAACCAATAATGTATTGCACTTGCACGAAAAAAAGTATATTAATGGCAATTTTTATAACAAACCATATGTTAAAAGAGTCAGACAATATATTTTTTTCAGGATCTTGGAAAAAAATTAAACTGATTTTTTTTAATAAGGGAAACATCATTGGATTTGGGGTCTTAAAAGCTCTTAAAATACGTAATAGAAAATCCAGGATCTCATTTAAAAAAAAAAGTTTAATTTTTAACAATTAAAAAAAAAAAAAAAAACCGGATATTCCACACAAAAAAAACACAAACAAAATTGTCGCAGACAGATGGCTAACTGTTTTCAGCAGTCCAGTCGACAATCGAAGGTTTACAGGGACGCATGACGGGCCCCTTGGAAGAAACCAGGCCATTTAAAAAAATTTGTAGGAGTGTTTGCCGCTAACGTAGTGCTTGCCCCATGCGGGGCCGCGGGAAGGAAACATCCCTTTTTAAATTTTAAAATTTTTAGGTGGTGGTGTCTCAGGGGGAAACCCTTTTTAAAAAAAATTGGAAAAATCTACACAACGCCCTTTTTTTTTTTTTTATATATTTTGTAGATTAACAACTAAAAAAACAACTTTTTTTTCTTTGATATTTTTTAATCTTGCTTGTTTCCAGAATTTTTTTAAACCAAACATTGGTCTTAGACTTTATTAAAAACAAAAATAAAAATATTAATTTGTAACCAAAGTTCATTTTTTTAAAAAAAAAGACAGGAAAAAAAAATCAAAGGATAAAAAAAATGGTATTTTTAATTCTAAGTCATTGGCGTACATTTCTTCACAATTATTTTCTGAAAGTGTCTCCTGAGATGACACTGAACTTAAATTTTTTTTTTATTTGGTCTAAATTAGGCCCTTATTTCAAGAAATAACACTGAACATTTTTTTAAAATTCGGTTTCAGGGATTTAAAAATAATTACAGATTTTTTTAAAATTTTTTTTTAAAGTTAACCCTGTATCTAACTATGTTTTTGGACCCCCTTTATAAAAAAATTTTAATTATTTTTAAATGAGGTATTAACTCCTGAACTTTAGCCGTGCATTTTTGGGAAAACCTTGTATATTTAAAAAAATTTCTGATAATATAATGTTTCAGAAATAATATCAAAAATTCTAAGAAATAGAAATAGTAAATTTTAAATTTTCTAAAGACCTGATACCAGCTAATTTCGTATGTATCTAAATCAATTTCATTCTAGTTTTTGTAGATAAACCCAATGACCCAGTAACTGCCAATTAAAGCTGTTATTCTATTGGTTTATCGATCTTTTTAAAAGATGTACAGGTTTCGCATAAAGATAGGTCATTTTTGTTATTATTGATTTTATCGTTACTTATTAGAACTCCAGATTAACAAAATATTTAAAGTATCTGTTTTAAAAGTGTTATTGTAATAGATACGAAGATATATTGTCCTTAGAAAGATCTCATTTTAAAAATTTTCGTGTATGGCTTAAGAGCACTAAACCAATCGAAGATGGCGAGAACTTAAAAAGACCGGTTACCCTGACACCAGAAGATATTAAAACAGTTTATAGTCAGATCATTAACTGTAGTTAGGCATTTAATTTGTAGAAGTACGTAGTCAATCCCAAAAAACTTAAAAGGAAAATAAATTGACCCTACGCACCACGGGATTCCATATTTGTTACTATTAGTATTTATTTTACGACAAGTTTTTACTTTAATTTATAATAAAAAAAATTGCGAAATATATTTTACCAAAATTTTAAATTG
>JAHBCN010000233.1:0-20000 GCA_019359885.1 Listronotus oregonensis
TCACAGCGGTGCAAATGGCTATAAGTGTTGAAAATTGTATTTAATAAAATGTTTTAAAGCTGAACTAAAAAGACGAAAGGAACATAAACGAGCATAATGATAAACGGAAGGTCAGACGTCTTTAAACATAGTCAGTAGGTACTGCTAAAATTTTGTTTTGCACTACAACTCGATTTGTTGCAAATTCACAAGCTTTTATCTGGTTGGTTTAAATAACAGATTTAGTTTTATGTGATGAAATTCCGTCTCTCACATGTGAACACGTGCTTTGGACACTACGTGTTTTTATCTCCAGAGAACCGAACGGGAACTTTCTTAGCCTTCAAGTGATGTGTGAGTAATTTCGCTATTGTGGGTTGATCCTAAACCTCTTTTTGTCACACATACTAGGCATACTGTGTTAGGTGAGGATCCTATCAAGGTTTGGATGCATCAAGGCTTTATAGACTTTTAAAATACATAATTCGGGTCAAAATGAAATAACTTTTTTGCTAGAAATTATTGACAAAATAAACCTAAATCGTTTACGTAAAAGAAAATTGGTTGTTTGCGAAATTTCCACTTTATCGTTAAATTTTATTACAATAGCTGTATACCCAAGTTTTAAATTTATCCATCTAAAATATTAAATTCTAAAACTCTAATATTTCTACGTAGTTATTCTCAGACTTTAATTTTTTTACCCTTAACTTTTAAATATGCTTTTTTATGTCACTTTTACCAATAAAATTAAAAATATATACAAGCTGTTTAAAAAAGACGCGGCAGTATTTATATTTTAGGTCATTTTATGGAAAAAGATTCTTATAAATATAGGTCCCGAAATGTTTTGTTTCCAAAATACAGGGTGTTATTATTTTTAAATTAACGGTTTTTCATAAATATTTTAAGTACCTTTTGATTAATAGCATTGTTTGTAGTAATAAGGGGCCCTAACTGGATTAAAATTTTTAAGTTTATTGGCATTGGGGGAGGGCACCTGAACCAGATTTATTGATAAAAAAATGTACTTTATACATTTCGCTAAAAAAAAAGTTTCTATCCATTTTGAATGGTACATATAATTTTTAGGGCCACTAAATTTAAATATATAATCAGAAATTACATTTAAGGGCTTAAAAGGGACCTTTCAATCCCTTATATGTAATTTCTGAAATTACGTTCGAATTTAGTGGCCCAAAAAACCTATATGTATTATTAAAAATGGTAAAAACTTTTTTTAGCGAAATATATGTGGTGTAGGGTGTAAAAAAGGGTGTATTCAGCCCTTCTAAGACATCAAATGTAATTTTTAATATTATATTTGAATTTAATGACCCAAAAAATCTATATATGTACCATTAAAAATGGGGAAAAACTTTTTTTGGAGAAATGTATGTTTTAGGGGTGTAGGGGTTAAAAAAGGGTAAATTTTGCCTTTTTAAGCCCTCAAATGTAATTTCTGATATAAATTTCGAATTTAGTGGCCCAAAAAAACCCCTGAACCATTAAAAATGGAAAAAACGCCTTTTTTTAAAAATGGGGTAAAAAACACCCCCTTTCATAGGATCCAGTACCCAGTAGTTGATCTGTTTCCAAAGAAATTGGAAAATTCTCAGTACGATTTATGTACTTCTAAAATAATTTCTAGATTTAAAGTGTTTTTACACAGATCTACCCTCATTATTATATAGGCATCTATTTTATGGAATTGTATCAAGGATGGCAGCGAAAAAGATGCTTTTAAGATCAGTTATTAAAGTTCCTCGGAATAAACCAATAAAACATTTCCAAGTTTAATAAAATTACATATTTTTTTATGGACTAAAGCCAAAAATGACGACAAGAGTGCGATTAGTATAAAAATATTTATGTATATGTCCTTACAACAATTTTTAAATTAAATACAAATACGATTAAATTAGTTGGTGCCTCAAATTAAATGGTCAATAAAAAAATATATTTATAGAAAAACGATTAAAGGAAACGGCCAAAAATGTTAGGCTACGCCCTTGCTCCGATGATAAATAAAAATACTGGCACATAGATTTAGGTATTTATATCTGTATCAAAGTGTTTTAATGTAACACAGCATTCCAAATATAATTAATGGTTTGTATTATTTTTAACTATGTATTTCTAATACAATAATTACATATAAACTTATTTTATATTTCCATTCGAGTATGTCTTGTTTAAAATAAAAAAGAGAGATAATGCATTTTTAAATTCTGAGTGTTATAGGGTTTTAAAACAAAACTAATTATAACTAAGTTAAAATATATAGTTTAAACAATATTCTACTTTCAGAAACCTATAAGTAGCGTAGCCCCGACGTCAATTCATCACACAGGTATACCTTCAACAGTATACCAGACTTCTTCGATAAAAGTTCAGCCAGTAGAGCCCCAGACGATTACCACTACAACCAAAACTCCTACGTCTATTTATAGCAATGAAGTGCAATCACCGGGATTAGCCTTTTCTCCACCGCAGTCGACCAGTACACCGTTGGCTACACCTGAGGTAAAACTTAAAACTTTTTAACTCAATTATCGATAGCGATAATATAGATAATAGGTACTATAGTCCAGGAAACAAAACATTTTGCCTCGCAATTTTTTCAAAATGCATAGAATGACTTGAAATTTTGACTGTAGGTAGAGAATAGTACAAGGATCAAAATCTATATCCAACCGAAGGGCGCTTTTACCTTGGGGGTGGTCACTAAACCATCTCGGAGGTGGAAATTTAAAAAAATATTTTGACCACAGAAATTGATAGAAAAATGATTTCTAAGAAAAAAATGTGCAATGCATTTTTTTTTTCGTAAAATGCATACTTTCCGAGTTATTCGCGATCGAAAGTCGGCGTTTTTCGTCGATAAAATCAACGTTTTTAACAGGTTTTTTACAAATAACTCGAGAAGTATGCATTTTATCAAAATTGTAGCTTTAAAAAAAGGAATTAAATATTTTTTTTGATTTGCTGTGGGACCAATACAAACCAAGTTGTGCTTTGTTAAAAGTTAGCTGTTATTCATCAAACACAAAATTTTAGAGATTCAAAGGCAAATAACGCAAAATCTACGTATTTTTCGAGAAAAACTAATAGCACTTGCAAAGACCTTTATTTAAAAAAAAACAAAAGGTATGTATCATTAATGTAGAGTTAGTTATGATTAAAGCGCGGATTATATGCAAATTGCATATACATGCATATTTTGTCCGTTTTTGAAAAAAATGCATATTTTTGATACATTTTGATTTACCTGCATATTATGGTCATCTTTTCCAAAAATTTTTAACACCATTTGATATCTAAATTCTTTATCATCAGTCGGGCGGCTGACTCCAATACTCTAATCTTTGGGAATTCCCAGGTACTAACTTAAATGAGGTTTTTATTATTTTATGATAGGGTTGTTGGTTTTACCCAAATTATTAATACTTTAACAATAACCCAAGGTTCGGCACAGTTTGGAATTTATAAATATTGGGTAGGCATAACTAGACTCAGGTTAGTATTTTTAGTTTGTCAAAAACCTTTGGTGTGTCAGCAGAGTGAGTTTTAATTGGCGAATAAAAATGGCGAAAATAGTAAAAACTGCGACGTGGATTAAGGGTATTTCCGAGTTAGAATTTAGTGGAGAAAAGTTTTTTGCAAAGCCTGTTAAAAAATAATTGTTTGTGAGAAAAGTTTCAAGTGGATCAGCATTTAAAAACAGCGCTGCATATCGCGAAGGTTACAAAAATGAAATGTGCGCCAGTTCAGCAGAGTGTTAAAAACGCATTTCAAAATGTGGGTGCAAAATCTCAGTCGGAAAAGGAACTTTTTCAACAAGACTTGTGTCAAACTATGATGGCAGCTAACATACCACTAAGAAAACTTCAGCATCCCCAATTTAGAAGTTTTCTACAAAGGCATTGCAACCAAACCATTCCCGATGAGTCGACACTCAGAAAGAAAAATGTTCATTGGGTCTACGAGACAGTCCTTCAGGAAATAAAATCTTTAATTGGCGAGAAAAACTTTTACATCGTTGTGGATGAAAGTACAGATGCTTGTGGCAGATATATCGCACATCTGATGATTGGAGCACTTGAAGAAAATAATTCTACAAACGCATACCTAATAGCTTCGAATCAGTTGGAGAAAACCAATAATGTGACGGTATCCAGATTCATACAGCAGTCTCTATCAAGCTTCTTTCTTCCAAACCCAGTGCCAGAAGAAAAGTTCTTAGTGCTTCTATCTGATGCCGCGCCCTATATGGTGAAAGTAGGACAGAACCTTAAAGTATTTTACCCCAATATGGTGCATGTTACATGTCTTCTGCACGGGATAAACCGAGTAGCAGAAAGCATCAGAACAGCATTTCCGCTAGTAAATAAGCTAATTTCAAGTGTTAAAAAAGTCTTTATCAAAGCCCCTCTAAGAGTGCAAATGTATAGGGAGCGACTGCCTGGAGTTAGTTTACCACCAGAACCTGTAATTACCAGATGGGGAACGTGGATTAATGCAGCTATATTCTACGCTGAACACTTTGATGCCGTTAAAGACTTAATTTTTGGACTTGGAGGACGACGCTCAGAGTGTAGTTCAAAGTAAGGACTTGTTACAAAGTGCAAGTGTAGCTAGAGATTTAGTTTTTATTAAAGTTTATTTTGGTTTTATACCAGATATGATCACATCGTTAGAGAGTGGACAATTAAGTTTAAGAGAGTCCATTAGTACCATTGACACTTTTTTGGCTAAGTGTGGCAACGTTCCGGGTAAAGTTGGAGATCAAATAAGGCGCAAAGCGGATGCGACTTTAACGAAGAATGAAGGGTATAAATTTTTAAAAATAGTCAAAAATATCTACGAAAATAAGTCTTCTGACGAACATGTACCATGGCCTTATAGTATACTTCCAAAACTTCAGTATTGTCCAATTACGTCAGTAGACGTTGAAAGAACCTTTTCTTTGTATAAACATATTTTCACTGATAGAAGACAATCATTTTTACTAGAAAACTTCGAAAAGTATCTTGTTGTCAATGCCTTTTATAGTATTTCCAAACGAAAAATTGTATAATATTTGTATTATTTTTTGTGCTTTGTATATATGTATTTAATCTTGGATTAAGTTATAAACTAATTATGTACCATTTTAAAATAGTAAATAATTGTTTCTGACCACATAACTAATATCTGACTATGTTTTTCTCACTTTTCACTCTCATGTGTATTTATTTTTCCAAATAAAAACCATTTTTTGAAGATTGTACTTTTTTTTCACCCTATTTTGTTCTATTACATCATTAAATTTTATTACATATTGAATTGCATATTTTGTAATAAAAGTCAATATTTGTGCATATTTTTATGAAAAAAGATGCATATATATGCGCATATTTTTTCAAAAACTTATTGCATATATTCCGTGCTTTAGTTATGATTAAAATAACGTTAGACCAAAATTTAATAATAATAATAATAAGGGCTATGTATCATAAATGCATTCTAAAATTCTAATCGCTATAAATTGCTTTATTTTAAAAAAGTGAAAAAAAATGAATTTCAGAATTTTAATAGAAAATTACCTTTTCATAAAAATAACTCGAAAACTAAGGAAAATACGTGAAAATTACTAAACTATCAATTAATTACAAATATTTTGCTTTTTTTTAATTAACTGCATGACGGAAATTAAGTGAGATATAAACATTTAAAACGTGTGTATATAGACGAGCACTACCTTGTTTCAGCCCTTTAAACTCACCCTTTTAAAAAAGTAAGAGTTTTAAACAGTTTTAATGTATATGACCTTATAGCTTTTAAAAGAAAATAACAAATTACTTTTTATTACAAAAACTAAAGGAGTTATTTTAAAAAAAAACATTTTTTGGAGCCTTCTAAAAGGGAGTCGATGTATTTTTTTTAAATCTGCGATTTTGTACTATTTTTTGCATTGTAAGATTAAAAAAATACAAAATTAAATTAGTAGTACCTTTGAGCAGTCACATTTTTTAATTACAACTCTGTGACAATATGTTAATTTTTCTAGGGTAAACATTTTTTTTTTTTTTTTTTTTTTTTATTAAATCATAATATGGGTTGATTTTTAAAGGTTAAAATATATTAAATAATGTGTTAAAGAATTAAATACTAATTTTATATGACTTAAGCTTTAATTAAAAGTTTTGAAGGTTTTTGCAAGAAGGGGTCTTCACCCCTAAAAATAAAAAAGCGTACTTCAGCATAATGGAGATTTTGAAGAGGAGGGTAAGTTAAGCTTTATGCCATATTTTTATGCAAAACACTATAATAATATATAAATTTTTAGGGTAAATATATTTTTTTTAATTATAATAAGGGCTGAAAATTTCAAATAATGTTTTAAAGAAACAAAACACTACTTTTTTAACTTATTTGAGTCAAATTTTACACTCTTATTTATAGTTTTATAGGTTTAAGCAATAATAAGTAGTTTTCACCTCTAAAAATAAAGCGCCCATCGACATAATATAGATTTTGAAAAGGAGGGTAAGGTAAGCCTTATCTCAAATTTTCATGCAAATCTATGCATTTAAAAAAAAAAGAATTTTGAATTTTTTTTAGCTTCGTTTTCTGGACTACTAATATTTTCCCATTGTGAAATTCGTATAATTAATTTTTAAATAGGTTTTTATAGTATATTTTAAATTTAATTTTTATTCTTAGGTTTCGTTAGACAGCACTCCTAAGCCAGCCTTGCCACCTAAACCTGCTATTAAACCACCTCCCAGACAAACCCAACTGCTGATTGAAGACACTAATTCTCGGCCACCACCTTTACCATTGTCCGAACCACCCGAAGAGAAATCCTTACCACTTTTAGGACTTAAACCACCTCCACTTTTGCCCAATCAAAAACCGTTTGGGATAGATATTTCAAATAAGCCTGTAACTACGAGTCAACCACAGCAGTCGGAAATGATAATCAAAGCAAAGCCATTAAATATTAAAAAGCAACTTTTGAGCGAGCAACCCAAACTTAGAACTCAAAGTTCCTATTCTAAGATCAATGGATTGATTATGAATAATAGAAGAATAGAAATGCCACCAATATATCACTTTTCGGAATCGCAGGTAAGTGTAAAAAATGATATTTAATGGGACCCTATATTTTAAAATAATTTTATAAATTCTAGCAACAACCGAACGTGGACAAACCAGAAGTCAATGCGCAAGCTAACTTAGAAAAAGAATCTGCAAAAGACGAAACAGATAGAAGTTCTAGGTCATCAGTTGACGATACAAGTAGTACAGACTCCAAAGAGCAGAAAGAGGATAACGTTATAAGAAGAATAAAGAAAGGAAACTTAAAGCAAACAGGAAAAAGTAATTTATCTAGAAGAGTTAGTTTTGACCCATTGGCACTATTACTGGATGCTAGTCTTGAAGGAGAATTGGAGTTAGTTAAGAAAACTGCTACGCAGGTAATAAACAAATTGTATGACCAGTGTTTAAACCATGGCACACTAGTATTATATATAAACTTAATAATTATTTATTGAGGAAAAAAAATTAAATACAGTTCACAATTTCGAAGTTTATCATACCGATTTTTTTTAAATATTGCAGTGCCTTTTAAAAGTGGCACATTTGAGTTACCCTATATTTTCTAAATGAAAAAGGTAAATTTAAAAAAGATTAATAAATGTTTTAATATTTAACCTAATAAAATATTTTATACTGTGTTATATAATACTAACAGTTTTAAATATGCAATGGTGCATTCTCTATAATATTTATTATTTTTATTATAGCTCATACTTCCAATTATCTTTAAGATAGTAGAATTCTTTAACAAAAAGTAATATTCTTTTTAGGTTACAAATCCCAGCGCTGCAAATGATGAAGGAATAACAGCTCTTCATAACGCAATTTGCGCAGGACATATAGAAATAGTGAAATTCCTTGTAGAATTTGGATGCGACGTAAATGCACAAGATAGTGACGGATGGACACCATTACACTGTGCAGCAAGTTGCAACAATTTAAATATGGTAAAGTTTTTGGTTGAACACGGGGCCTGTATTTTTGCAACGACCTTAAGTGATCATGAAACAGCAGCAGAAAAATGCGAAGAAGATGAAGAAGGCTTTGATGGATGTTCGGAATACTTGTATAGTACGTATTACTATCTGCTTTTAATAACATGTTAAACCTATCTAAAACTTTATTTGTCGTTGTGCCAAGTTAGTTAGTGAGTTTTGTAGTTCGTTACATTAAAAATTAACGATTTTTTTAGTTTCAAATAAACAAATAGCCAATATTTTTTTTTGTTAATCTTATTATTTGCATAAATTATTAAAATATTGTTGTAAAGCCCCACGTTGGGCGCCATCATATAATGTTAAGGGAGTTAGCCAACCAAGAGTCCTTAAACTTTCTGTTACCTTCTAATAAAATTATTAAGTCTTAAAATTATTGCCTTGACTTACTTAACAAAACCTATGAGATGAAAGAAGATGTTTTTTTAATACATGTTACGTCGGTTGGAATTTATAAAATGTAACGTATAGTCTTCAAAAACTTGTGCAAACAGCAAGATTTATGGTTCGGAAAGATACATTTCCCAAAACAGGTATAAAGTTAACTACCTCCCTGATTTTTGCATTTCGCAAAAAAGCAGCAGATTACATTCCCTCTGAAAGCTCTTCACTTTTCTGTAGATGTTTAACATTTGCTCAAAATTGATCTGTGGTTAGGAAAGCCTATCCCCGGATTTATATTAAAGAGGCAAAAATACTTTGGAAAACATGTGTCTGTCGCATTAGCAAATTCCATTACTTCTTAAAATTCTTCAGTTTTTAAAAATGTTTTAGCAACTTCTTAAAGACTGAAGCAAGCAAGAATAAGCTGCACGAATCCGTTGTCAGTTTAGCTTCATTATTCATCAGAAGGCAACTATACTTCGAAAACTATTCATTATTTTTTTTTATTGGTCGGTAGCAATTGAACTTTTTCTTGTACGTGCGTTGCGCATAAATGAGGGTTAGTTATCCCTTTATTTAAAAGGATGTTTATCTTTTAGCACAACAAATCTTGCTTTTTGCACACGTTTATAAGTAGACAAATATTTTGACCTCTAATAGGTAGCATTTTATTAGTTCTAGTCAAAGTCACAGGTGTTTAAAAAAGGGGCTTTTTAAATTTTAAATAATTAAAAAATAAAAATAAAAAAAATCAGATGAGTTGGAACAAAGTTAAGTTATTAAAAAAAAATTATCAAATAAAACAGAAACGCTTACAGAAATTTTAAAACTTAGATTGTACTATTATTCATTGTACTATTTACCTGCTGTGAATATTTTTCCTTTACCTTAAAACTTAGATTTACTACTTAACTTTTACGTTTACTCTAGTCTATTGAATATCTTGATTTTTTTATAGTATCTTGAGAAAAATAAAACCAATACATGGTGCTTGATTTTTATATAACTTGCTATAAAGGAAAAGATGGAGGTATAACAAGAAGTAACTATATGTGTTTTCACATCCTGCGTTTGCTGTTGAACATTTATAAAACTGTTACTGCAGTATACATTTTTTTAATACTTATTAACCCAGCACGTACGGAAAGTTATACTTTACTGCACTTGACTGCAGATACCCGAACGGCGTAAAGCGAAACTCGGGTGAACATTTAAATGCGGAAAAGATACTTTCCGTAGAAGTTAGAATCAAGATTTTGCAACAACATGCATTTTCCGAGCCTGCGGGGACGAAAAAAATATTTTACGAATTCTACAAACAAACATTAAAGTCACCTTTTTAGTGAACTGTTAAAATAAAAATTAGCACTACAACACAACTAATATTCGGGTTTTAAAAATAAAACGTTAAAAACAAAAACCTTGCATTAATACAAAATATAAAGAAAAAAAATTATGCTTTAATTTACATTAGATAATCACCAAAATTAATTAGCTTAGTTTATCACGTGACTTATAATATAGCCAACTAAATGACTTGTATTAAAAAAAACTTTTACAACTAAAAATTAAACCAAGTATTTTAATTAACTCTATGCAACCAAAGATACATTACAATATTTAAATAATTTTTAAAATATCAGTAAGTAGGAAAATGTATTTGTCTTAAATTGGATACCCATTTGTTTTTAAATGTAAGATATGCAAACAATGAAAAAGATTGAAAACTTGATAATTTGTTTATTTTGAAAATTAAAAAGAAATGGCAAAGGTTATAAAGTTATTACAAAATATTATTAATTTAATGTAACGTACTAAAATAAAAATTACTGTGTAAATTGTTTGGATACAAATTGACCAAAATTTATTTGAAAATTATTAGCTGATATGAAAAAGAATCCTTTATAAACAAACGTTTAGTGTCGATAATCCCAATTGTGTATTTTGCTGCAAATCATAATTCTTCTTACGAAGCCAAACATATTACTGCAATAATTTTCATTACAATTTACCTACAGGCCCTGGTTTGTTGTTAACAATTGAAACTGAGGTATTTAAAAAGACACAAAATTGCTAGAAAATAGCTACCATAGCTACTAAAATAGCTTTTTGAAGTACTACAAACAAACAAATATATTAAACAACTTTACAATAAGTCAAAAAAGTTAATGCATCTATGCAAAACTGAAACGGTCAAAAGTATTATTTTATAACAGAATTTAGGACCACTGAAAAAATGCATGTTAATAGCCTTAAAATTTCTTTGTATGTGGCATGGTTACCCTAATAATTAAATTTCTAAAACAGACGGTTTTTGCATAAAAATCGAATTTTATATTTACCACAATAATAAAATAATACATTTTATGGTTTGCAACTAAATTACATTTTAATATTGAAAAATATTTTACATACAATTTATAAGGGACCTATTAGCTTATTTTAATAGCAAATGAATTTTGAGTGGCCAATATAATAGCAACCCCTTTTAATTTAAGGTGTACAGGAAAAACTGGGCATTCTTAATGGTGGGACAGTGTACGCTGTTTTTGATTATTCTGCCCAGCAACCCGACGAGTTAACTTTTAAAGCTGGTCAGGAATTTACTGTTTTAAGAAAAGGCGATGAAAATGAACGGGAATGGTGGTGGTCTAAACTTGGAGACAAAGAGGGATATATACCTCGAAATTTATTGGGGGTAAGTTAATAGACATTTATATATTTTACTACAATTATGTGAAAACACTAACAATAAAAACTCACAACTGGTATTTAACTCTCAAGCAGCAATTTAACGTAATAGTGACGTATTTAAGAGAGTTGATTAACTATACCACAGTTACATCGTTGACCTTGCTACACTGTCATAACAACCCAGTTTTTCACGACACAATTAAACCTAATTATGATTATTTTTCGGTTTTATTAACGTTAAGTAACCCTCTATAGAAGTACGATGACACTGTCACGCATATTACCCAATGCTTAAAAAACAATGAAGCTTGATTAAAACACAGATAAACAATGAAGAAGAACGAATATTGGTTCATCTTAAACTGTCCTCGGAATTTTTCATCAATTACCTATTGCCAGATTTAATTAATTTAAAAATTAAAACTTAAGGCTTGCATTAGTAGTTTTAAACCTTCAAACTTCCTTGTTAAAAAATAGTTGTATTATTAACTAAAAACTTCACATCGCTAAAATCAGTAAGACAACAAAAATATTGCTTAAGTAACCTAAATTAAAATAATTTATTTATTTTATACAGATTTTAATATTTATTACAGAAAGTCATATATGAAAATTAAGTATCAAAAACTTGAATTTTTGGACCAAAAAATTTTTATATAAAAATTAAATTTAAAAAAAATTGTTAAGCATATGGACAAGTCGTATTTAAAATTGATACTGTTTTTACTATACAGATAGTATATATTGCTCTACTACAAAAAATCGGCAAACCTTTTACTTTTTACCTTAAATACAACAATGACTGACTATTTTCCTGAAATGCCGACGTATTGTCCAGTAAATGAAGGGACAAAGCTGTAAATAAATCTGTACGGTTTTTCCTTGTGGCGCAATTCTTAGGTCTTCGGGGATGCTTTTAAGCGAAAAAAAGTTTATCAACATTAACAGGTGGGAAAGGGCCGAAAATGGCCCCTCAAGACCCGAAAAATGGGTTTTCCGCTAATATCTGCCAAAATATGCCAATTGGAGAATTTTTGGTTTGACAAAAAATAAAGATTGTCTTGTAATCTACAAAAATGGTTTCTATATTATTTTTTTTATATTTTTTAATATTTGTTTTGCGAAAAATCGATAGTTTTCGAGATAACGGGATCCAAAAGTCCCCTCATTTGAGCTGCCGCTCTACCGCTAGAATGCCGCTATCTTCGTGGATTCAATTATAAACGGGCGGACGAATTATTCCATTGCTCGGGCAATTATGTACATATTATTGCATATGAGTTTGGGTTCATTCTATTTTTTCTAGAATATTTAAAAAAGCGGTCAGTTTTTTTTTTGCAATATTTTGAGAGTATCTCATTAATTTATTGATATTTTAAAAAAATGTTTTGTTAGTAACATTTTTTTTATACTGAGACCTTAGCCAAGTGCTCAATGATCCCAGAAAACTTCCTTTACCTTCTTTCTTGCGTTTTGATAAAAAATTGTTTTGCCCATCTGCATTTTTTAGCCTACTACATCTATCCAGTGTGGAATGTTATGGATTTTTTGACGGCCGTTTTGCGAAAAATATTGGTGTTGCGAAGGACCATTTTTGTAGAGGCGATCTTTATTTTTTTTTTCTAAACAAAAATTCTCTAATTCGCATATTTTGGCAGATCTTCGCGGGAAACTCATTTTTGGGACATAAGAGGGCCATTTTCAGCGGGTCCCCACGTCGGAATCGGATAAACTTTTTCTCACTCGAAAGCATCCGCGAAGACCTAAAAATTGCGCTACAAATGAAAACTGTACAGATTTATTTACAGCTTTTGGTACTTTCAGGTCATTAGTTACTGGACTAGTATTGAAAATGGCATCTGACATAAAAATGTTTGTTGGTCATGTAACTATATAACTACTAATGTGAGCCTTTAATTTTAATTTTTTAAATTAAATAAATCTGGCAGTGGGTAATTGATAAAAAACTCCGAAGACAATCCGAAATAAACCAATGTTTGTTCTCCTTTATTCTTTATCTGTATTTTAATTAAACCTAAGTTAGTCACGTACCTTAATACATTTTTACATTCATTTTTTTAAACTACAAATGTATTTTTACTTTTCATAAATGCTTAGTCCAACAGTATCAAGTTATAAGGTTTAACCTAAAACAATAGCTATTATACTTACTGCTATCTGCATAAGGTGGTAGTAGTAGTAGTAGTAGCATAAAGCAATAAAATTCAGCTTTAAAAAATTATTAAATATGCTTTTTTCTTTCAGCTTTATCCAAGGGTCCAGAAAAACGAAGAGATCAACTAGGAATATTAAAAATTTACAATGTAAAATATACGTATTACAATATGTACCTTTTACTCATATTTTAAATTAGTGTCTTGTTATATCCACTTTATATGTCCTATGTTGATAAGTCAATACTCATGACGTCATTTATGTTGGTATCGTGTCATTACCGTTATAACTGTTTATGGTTACTCTGTTTTAAAATACTTATAAATTAAAAATAATTTAAAATGTTCTAGTAAATATAACAATGCTTGTAGTTTCAAAAAATAAATTATAATTTTGTTTATTAAGGAAGAAAACCAAGTGCTTTTGCCCAATGAACATAGCTAATAATATACATTGATTTGAAGGTCTTCAATTTTCTCTTAGCTTTCGCTAATTGCGGTAATTAAATATTGTTCTGGCTAGAAGCGAATAAAGTTACATTATATATAACTTTACACAAAGTTCTGTATATTAAGATAAGCGGAGGCTCTAAAAATTATAATATCATATATTTTTAGTTTAAAACCCAAAACACTTATTGAGAGCCCCAGGGTATATCTTATCGAAAGCGCTCGAGTAGACCTTAATGATTTTAAATGCATTTTACGCGAAAACCGCTAGTCCTATCAATAAAGATAAAGTATACCTTTTTTCCATAGAAAACTCAGGGGAATCTACCAGTAAGGTCAAAATGTTAAATATGGCAACACTGCAAAAATTTTGAAGTTTTTTACAAATTTGATAGTCCGGACCTGGTATTTTTCATGGTTTCGGGGCATGTTTATAGCCGTCAATGCAAGACAGTTATTAGCTAGAATTTATCAACAAAAAAAATTTCAGATCGTACAAGCCGTTCAAAAGTTATTAATAAAAAATCGATTTTCAATTGTTACCTTTAAGAGCTAATAACTCGGTAAAGAAGGGGCATAGAGCAAAAACTTATATAAAGTTGTTACCTTATTTTGATCTAATCTACATAATCCCAAACTTTGGACCATATCTTTTGGGACACCCTGTATATAGAAATTAAGATACAGAACGATAAAAGTTCTACAGTTGCAGCTAATTTAGTTACATACAAAGACATGTGATACTAAATTGTAAATATTATAACAAAACTTCTTAAAAACAATCTTTTATTTAAAAAAAGCAAAATAGCTATTACACATATTTTATTAAAACGATATCTCTGCAATATTTTTTTTAATCTACATAGTGGATTTCCCTGAGCTTTGCAGCATATGGAAAACTTTTAAATTATTGATTTCTCAAAAGCCATTTTTCCTGGCTTCTATTTAGATTAAGAGATACAAGCCTTGCAATCAATTTTTTTATTATTATTTTTGATACAGAGCAATTAAAAATAAATACAATTCTCCTTTTAACATATTTAAGGTAATTTTGTATGATGCATGGATATTAAAACAGTACAAAAATTAATCAAGATCTTTTTTTCATTACTTTAGTCCCACTTTCTTAGTGACTGTACTTTATACGTAAACTACTAAAAAAATAAACCTTATAAACCAATCCATCTTTTGTTTCTGTTTGTATTACCATATTGAAACTAAAATTATATCTATAATGTGACAATGGGAAGGAAAAGGCCTTTTATTGGTGGTATTTTAAATATTACGCCGACTAACACTGAATTGCGATTCAGCAACATTATTTTATTAGCTTTTTTGAAAATTTTTTTTTTAAAACAGAGTAACCATAAACAGCTTAAGAATATTAAGTGTATCGAAGTTACGTGGCTTATACAGCTTTAATAAATAATCAAATTAAGGCTTTTTAGCCGAGTTATTTCGTTTGAAGGTAGATAATAGTGTAAAATTATATTCATATTTTTTAGTCGTATTTCTAATCACTCTTATTGTATTTACAAAAAATATTTTGCAACATTTATTTACGCAAATAAATATTAAATCAATATATTTAGAACGAACACTTTCACAAATCACTTAATATTTTTTATAATTTTGATTTACTTAAAGGAACATATCATGCAGTTAATAAATACTTTCTCCTGCATTATAATAAGTATAAGCAGATCAGAATATATTTTTAAATTAACCCCTTTTATGCGTGTCTCAGCAGAACAAAATGTTGGGAAGTAAAGAAGTTAGTATCATCAAACTCTTACAAAGTCAGATTATTTTGCTCAGCTAAGTCCGGTTTGCCAGAGACGGGTATGAACGAGCTCAAAATTAAACTATTAGATCCTGAAATCTATTTTTTTATTTTTATTTAAATATTTTTTTATTTTTGTTTTAAAATAATATTTCTTTGATCGACTAGAATGCACGAGAACATCTATCAACTTTAATTTTTCTTTAATATAAGTTGCAATAAAGGATTTTATATATAAAAAAACTGGTGGGGACATTTTTAATATTTAAAAATTTAAAAGAAGAATATACACTCATGGAAAAAAATACATACCCAATTATCTTTAAATTTGCCATATTATCAAACGAGGTGAGTAAAATGTAAAGTGCCTAAAAAAGGACAATCTGATATTTGTGTATCATAACAACATTTTTTGTGTTACTGTTTAATCCTACACATTGTGCAAAGTTTTTAAAAAAATATACCAGTAATAAATTAAATGGCCGTTTTTGATTTAAAAATGGACCGGAAATGTTGTAATGATAAATAACTGTGAGATTGTCCTTTTTTAACACTTTACATTTTACTCACCTCGTTTGATGATTTTTAAGTGGTAATATAAATATTTTTTGTACAGACAATTAGCAATGCGTTTTATGGCAAATTTCAAAATTATTCGATATTTTTGTCCATAAGTATATATACTTAAAAGCTAAAATTAGTCGGTTTTTTGTGAAGTATAGCTACCGAACAATAAAAACCTCAAGATAAAAAACAAACTTATGGTTTTATGTTCCTTTATTAATTAATATGTGAATTAAAGATTAAACGTCACATATTTAAAAATTGCCTTGTTACAATGCTTTTTAAATTTTGATTAAAATTTATTAACAAATGCATTACACGATATTGGCATAAAACAAATAATATACTGTATTAGCCTTAACTCAATATATAATTTATATTGTTTATGTTTAAGGTTTTCGTTTTAATGAGTCCTTGTAATGTTTTAATTATAGGGTTTTATCTTGCATAGGTACGTTTCAAAGAAAATCAAAATGTTAACTGATAAGTTTTTAATAATTGTGCAATGAAGAGTATTAGTTTAGTACATAATTGTAATTTTTGTCCTTATCGCTTTATTATATTATTGTAATATTGTTTTAATATATTTTTGAATTATGTAAATATATAAATATGAAAATAAAATTTATTTACAATAAAACATATTACAGATGTATTATACTGTTTTATTTATGGTCCTATTTTCTAAGAAATTTTTAATTTCTGTCTAAACCAAAAAATACAATTCCTAAAAATATTTATTTTTTCTTTTTTGTAGCTGCACTAGAAGGCCTTTATAAAGTCGAGATACTTGAAAACATGGATGTCGGTTATTAAGAAGTTTAATCATTTTTTTTATTTTGTCAAAGTATTTCACGTACCTCATTAAAAATAAACTAACTGTATTTAACGGTACTTCATACGAATCATGGTACTGTTACTATGAACGTATGCAAAAAAACACTTTTTGTAAACTATTTTCACCATTACTTTTGGCTGATTGGATTTAAATGATTTTTCTGAAGTCCCCAGCACACTTATTCAGGTACCAACTGTGCTGGACGTTGCTAAATTCCACGCATTTAATAGATGGATGTGTTTTAACTTATTAAAGTTGTTAGTAGCCGCTGTGCTCTCCAAGCCAACTTGTTATTAGCAATATCTGATAAATAGTGTCTTTCTGTAATAAAGGCTCATTGTATTTTTTTAACTGTACTTATTTTACAAAAGGTTCTACCAAAGAAAGTAGAATAAAAGCGTTAGCTAGGTAACAAAAATACATTCCTACAAACTACAGAGGGAAGCCCTAATTCAAAAGGTTGGAGAATATGTTTCTTTTCCTTTACTTTAATGAGTTCACAGCTTTAACGATAAAAAATAGTTTTTTCTTAAATATATATATATATATATATATATATATATATATATATATATATATATATATATATATATATATATATATATATATATATATATATATATATATATATATATATATATATATATATATATATATATATATATATATATATATATATATATATATATATATATATATATATATATATATATATATATATATATATATATATATATATATATATATATATATATATATATATATATATATATATATATATATATATATATATATATATATATATATATATATATATATCCAGTGTGTCTACTTAAGTTGGAATCATATGGAAAACTTTTTTATTATTAAGTTAACGAAAAAAAGTTTTTTTTTTAAATCTGCATGGTCGAAAACTTAAATTGCAGCTATTAGATATAAGCTATTTTGCATGAAAATTTAGAGTTGGTAATTATTTACTAATAATTCCTTATTAATTATTCTGGCTTGGTACAATTTAACGTAATCTAGGATGCTCTGACTTGAAATATTTGACATTGTGTGTCAAAGTAAGTTCGTATTTATAAAATTACAGTAAAAATGGCAAATTTACTAAATCGTGAAAAAAGAAAATAGAAAAAAATAGAAAAATTATAAGTAAATAATCACCAATCCATAATTTGAATGCTTAATAGCTGTAATTGCACATTTGAATATAACTTTTAATTTAAAATAACTTTACTTTATAACATCCTTTTGTATTGTAAAAAATAAAGGTACTTTACTCTTAAGTAAAATTCATGTTTTTTGACAAACCTCGTATACGGCTTAAAAAAATTATATCGTATGGTTGCATTTTAAGTTTTGGACCATGCAGAATTTTTATTAAAAATAACTTTTTTTCGTAAACTTAATACCTACAAAACTTTTGTCTATGGTTTCAACTTAAGTAAACACACTGATAGTGTATATATACAGTTTGTCCACGGAAAAGGTGTTGAAGAAAAAAAAAAATCGAAAAAATAAAAAAATAAATAAATATATATATATATATATATATATATATATATATATATATATATATATATATATATATATATATATATATATATATATATATATATATATATATATATAAAAATTATATATATATATTTATTTATATATTTTATATATTTTATATATATATATATATATATATATATATATATATATATATATATATATATATATATATATATATATATATATATATATATATATATATATATATATATATATATATATATATATATATATATATATATATATATATATATATATATATATATATATATATATATATATATATATATATATATATATATATATATATATATATATATATATATATATATATATATATATATATATATATATATATATATATATATATATATATATATA
Organism: Listronotus oregonensis; assembly: GCA_019359885.1. Classification (NCBI taxonomy): domain Eukaryota; kingdom Metazoa; phylum Arthropoda; class Insecta; order Coleoptera; family Curculionidae; genus Listronotus; species Listronotus oregonensis. The sequence goes on from JAHBCN010000233.1 coordinate 18,895, forward strand.
TATATATATATATATATATATATTACAAGTCTGATCCTAAACAAACTTTATTTCATAAACCTTAACCAAATTTTTTTTTTGACTCTCCAATTTCCTTTAAATTTGACGTATATCAGTTATTGTGGATGGTCACTCTTTTAGCTTTAAATAAGTGAATGCTGTAGTTCCCCAAGTAGTTCCACTACTGGCACCAACCCTATTTTTCTTTACATTAACGATCTTCTTTGTTTCACGATCAAACCCGGTCATAGTTTTGCTGACGTTGGTACTCATAACGTTAATTTTTAGTTTTTTAGCTGAATTTCTTACCCCTGTTTTGTAAATAAGCACTATTCTGCCAAATTATGTAAGACAATGGGTATTTGACCTTGTGGGCGTCACTTTCGAGCGTAAACATTGGTATAAACACATTTTATCGATCGCTCGCATCCTTAAGCCCACGGTAAAACCACTGTGGAAACACTATTTTCGTGAAAACACTGAGTTTCACGATGTTTGCACAGTGAAGTTGTTCCATAAACACACTGTGTTTTCCCAGTGGTTTTTCGCTGAACCCACGGCCCTTACACCACGATGAATACACACTAAGTGTCAATCGTGATTACACAATGAATCCACGGTTTTTAGCCTTTAAATTCACGATGGATACAAAAAAAAACAATAAATTAGAATTTTAATTTATTGTTATACACTATGGAAACACTGTGGCAAAGGGGACATACCATGTATCCACAGTGTTTCCATTTTAAATACAGCTTCAAAGAAGCTCGGGATCTTTTTCGAACTAGAAAGTATTTCACTTCTGTCAATCTGTTTACTGAGTATGACCATACTCTTGCAAGAAAGCTTCCTAATCTATCTAAATCAGTTGTGCAAATATTAAATCTCCAGAAGGGTTATTTGGATTCTTAAAAGTCAAGCAAGATAAGTCATGATATAAAAGAAAAAAAACCACGAAAAAACTTATTTCGACGAAAAAGTTAAAAATTTTAAAAAATGAAGGAAAAGGGGCCAATGGAATTTTTTAATTTATCTAAAGGCAAAAAGGGATCTGTAAATAAAGCAAATACTTAAACATCATCATCAGTCAAGAAAGGTAATAAATA